>JALIGW010000001.1:80451739-80579239 GCA_023053685.1 Diadophis punctatus similis
AGCTCTCCCTACACCACAATAACTTTCATAGCTTGCTCTAGCATGCTTGTTGAGCCTCCCTGAAGATGGCTACTACATTTTGACCTCAATGGAGATCAGTCAGATGCTGTTATATGGTGTAACACACCAAAATATAAGTTTAAACAAAAGAGAGAGGAAACTTAGCAAAAGTGCTAGAAATATTTATGACATAGGATTGAAGCCAGGGCTGGTTTGAGAGGACTTTTGACATGTTATCATCATAACATCCTCACAATCTTTCCCTGCAAACTTTCCCTGTTGACACTTGGATGGCCATGGCACTTCACCCAGTTTTCTCTTCCTTTGAGCTGGCGTGTGATATCATGAGCATAGATATATTTCATGATGCAGATGCAAAATAGAGCATTCTGTCATCCAGTCAAATAAAGATGGTCACATGGCTACCAGCCCTATAAAATATGTCTTTACAAGATCTCCATTTTAGTTCAATTTCATTGTGAAAAATCAGAGCCTTGATTCTAATGAGAAGCAAGTGAAAAAAATTACATAGATAAAAATCAAAGAATATTTTTCTTTGTCCTTCTTCCTACACTGGCTGCAATTGTGCAAGTCTGCTCAAGCAGCTGTTGACTTCTAAAAGCTATCAACCATTTATTCTTTCCCTGATCTAAAAATAGATTATTTTCTAAGTATTCCTTTCTCTCTTATGATGAGAATGGCTTCAACATTATGTTTTCATCAGCTGTCTCCCACTCCCTTTGTAAAGATGAAGAAGAAATGAAGATACGACAAGATTAAAAAATGCAAGCCAAACGAAGACATAGGCTGATGGAATGATGCAAATTCGCAAGTATTTCTTTGACAGCTAATGAATGTAAGAACATATAAGGATATGAAAATATTATACATATAGAACAGTTGAAATAGCTGTTAATGCAAATATATAAATTGATGGATTCAATTCAACAAGAAGTTTTAATATTAAAGCTTTAGCATACTTTTCAACAAGGATGACACATGTAATAGCAATTTTGAGCTTATATTGTTTTGTACCATTTTATATCTACTGTATGTCTAGCCAAATGCAAAGACTTCTGTTAAGTAAGCAGAGAAATATTACAAAATAGAATGTTAATATACAGAGTGAGTAGGTGGTATCCATTGATGGGATGAAGACTCAGAAAGATCTAACCTGAACATTTATTGAGTTCATATAGAAATTATATAAAACAATAAAACAAAATATAATTGCAATGTATTTTAATGAAAACATACGATACAGTTCAATAACACCTCTTAACTGACTTCTTGGAAATTTCACCATCAGTTCAGTTGCTCTTCAAGTATAAATTTCAGGTGGAAGAATTTACCCTGATAATACTAAAGAAAATATAATAAATATCAGAGATCCAGAAATTGATTCCACAATTTCCTGAAGAATACAATTGAATACAATTCCATCAAGTATACATACAATGAAGTTTAACTTCAAGTTTGTAATGAACTATTCTTAACTAAACTACTTGTCACTTTAATGCAGTTCACCAAAAGTCATATTCAGTTCTGCAGCAATACTCTCCTCTTCTGCTTTACCTTAATGATGGCTTTGTTCTCTCAGAGCTAAATGAAACAATTTGGGAGATTCAATCCAGGGGTGGGTTCCTCCCAGTTTGGACCAGTTTGCCCGAACTGGTAGTGACCTGCTGGTGATGTCACGATGACGTCACCAACCTGGTTCGGTCGGTGCCAGTCTGTGGGCGCTACCATCTTTTTTTTTTTGAATTTTTTTTGAATTTTTTTGAATTTTTTTTCTTTTAAGCATGCGCAGAACCTGAGTTTCCAGCACTGTGCATGCGGTCGCCATCTTGTTTTGGCTTTTTAAAAAAAATTCAGATTTTTCGGCACTGCGCATGCACGCGCATGCAAAGCACGCATGCGCCCATACGGCACGCCCACATGGCACGGGAGGAAGTGAACTGGCAGCAAGGTAAATTAGAACCTACCCCTGATTCAGTCCCTGGACACACTCCAAGCAGGGTTGGAATGAACATGTATTTTTTGTCATATAGGTTGTAGCAAGTGCAGGAGCAGTGCAAGACTGTATTATTGTTTCATAAATATTGTTATTTTATTTTAAATCAAGTAACCACATACATGTCCCCATAGCTGAGCAGGACTAAAGACTGCATAGTTATTTACAGTTATACAATTGGTGCAAATGGCTGCCTCAGAAGGGAAAAGCTAGCCACACTGTACATCTTCCAACACTTTCATCCCTTTACCTGCCTAAAGCCAATTGATGAAACGGGATCTTTAGCTTTAAAATCCCCCTGGTCAGTAAGAGCAGACATGTTGTTAAATATTATTGAAATAGAACACACGAGGTATGGTAGCACAGGAGAACTGTAACTGCTGAATAGTTTTCCTCACTGTAATTTATAAAATGAAATAGAATTTGGATGAAGAAATAATGTCAAATTAGTGTGTGTGTGTGTGTGTGTGTGTGTGAGAGAGAGAGAGAGAGAGAGAGAGAGAGGAGGGAGAGGGAGGGAGGGAGGGAGGGAGGGAGGGAGGGAGGGAGGGAGAGAGAGAGAGAGAGAGAGAGAGAGAGAGAGAGAGAGAGAGAGAGAGAGAGAGAGAGAGAGATGCTGTTTCATGTTATTCAGATGTCACATACCAAGATAAAGAAATAGCATAGAATTAGTCTTAGATGCAGCAATTTTAAGATGTGTGAACTTCAACTCCTAGAATTCCCCAGCCAGCATGAAAACTGTTGATGAATGACTTCAGGTCCTCTATTCTGTGCTTCCATTATTCTTTATCATTAAATTGAATTTATTACAGTCCTATAAATAAAGAATACTGTTCTCCCACTCAGAGGCATAACACATGAGAATATTGAAAAAGATTCTGATCACATTTTCTCTAAATTTCTGTTGAGCCGAAGATATCTGTGTATAATACCTTTTTCCTAAGCATAACAAAACATATTAAGAAGTACTCAATTCTTAGTATCCATTAAAATTGTTTTGCTTACAGTCATCACTAAATTCAGCCGTCTTCAACAGGCTGGTCACACGGTTTTAATTTTCATAGCTCTATTTGCCAAAGGGTGTGCAGTCTCTCAAGTACATAATTCAGTCAAATATTATTCATAAAATGACAGATAGTATTGTTCTTGTGCTTTGAAAATCAGAATAAGATATTAGCTACTGCCAATTTCGTTTGTGATAAAATTAATCTCAAATGTTAAATATAATAAGAATGATTAATCTTCGAAATTATATGGGAAAAAACTCAGCTAATAATAATATCTACTTACTCACAATTAACTAACCTACTGTCCTCCAACTATATTGGATTGCAATTTGCATTTTTCCTTGATACAACATAACTTTTGAAATACTGAAATGAAAGGCAGACACCCCTCCAATATATGTTTTCTAAAAAATAACTCAGCCATGAAATTTCATTACATCAATTTCAAGCATTAAGGTTCCAATTATTTATCACTGATAAATTATTGAATGCATCAAAACAGGATATATGTAAGTAATTTAATACCCACAATCTGTACAACTAACTAGTATTTATATTACATTAAAATCTAGGGTTGGTAATATATGATGCTGCCTTAATATAAAAATATGGTTTTCTTTCAGCAGGTAGCTGTTTCAAGAACCTGACTATGAACATTTATGAATTTACTCTGTGGAATGTCATAGTGACTTTATGCTTGAAGTAATATCTGTTCTGCTGTCTTTCAAGCACATAAACATGTGCACATATAGTAAGCCAATATTTTTATGGTTCACATCAGTGGTGGGTTGCTGCCGGTTTGGACCGGTTCTTTAGAACCGATAACGGAAATTTACCACCGCTTGCTGAACAGGCAGCGATGATCGGCGGTCCACACTTCCGAACCAGTCCTCTCGTTGCCGCGGCTTGCAAAACAAACCCTCTGCGCAACACAAAGGCTTCTGGGCATGCTCAGAGGGTCATTTCTGGATCTGCTGCGCGACGTGATGGGGCAAAATGCACACTTTTGTCGTGAATGCGAATTCACGACAAAAATGAAAGGGAAGGTAAGTGGAACCCACCCCTGGTTCACATGTGATACCCTGCTGAAAACACTTTCAGGAATGTGCAAGGTCAAATGTTACATGTCTTAAAGTAACTGCATCTCTAGGAAGACATAGTCTATGGAGCTTTTTATAAACCTCTCAGCTGGATGCAAGGGACATTTGTCTCCCGTGTTCAGGGGAATTGGATTTTTGTCTTTTTATTACAAGGGGATATAACAGAGAAACATATTTCCTGAATTTAACCTGCCACAGGATAATAGATTTATAGCCTTGAATTTTTATTTTTGCTATTACACATATCAGAGTAAAAATTATCTATAAAAAATAAAGTTTAACTTATTTAATAAAGTTGAGTATGCTTTATTACATAGTTTATTGTAGCAAATATAGCTGTTCTATTCATCTTCATATCCTGACATTACAAATGTGCATTCCAAACAACAATAACCTTTGTGATTTGCCTGCTTTCTGGAAATAGGAGAAATATGTATACTTTATTTTCTTTTATATAATTGTACAGTTGTTACAATTTGATAATAATTGTAATCCCATGAAGGAATTAAGGCTATTTCATTGCCAAACTCACTGAGTTGCAGTTGAAGTAACAACACACATTCATTAATAATTGGACTAGATATTTTCAAGTATATCTTCACAGTCTTTGGGATTTCTTTCTTTCTATTTTTCTGCAATGAACACTGAAATTCTCAAAAAACTGGTATCTCCACCTAATTTCATATTATATGATTTTCTTCATTCCCTAATCATTATTATTAAGTCACTAATCCTCAGACTGGATGTGTGAAATATTCAGAATATCCTAATTCAATCATTCTCTGTTGTTTTGCAAGTGGATCAAAATCTTCCTTTTCAAGATGATATTAATTCTAGAGAACATGTAATGTTTAGAATAAATTATGGCCTGTCTCTGTCTTTTTCATAATACATTTTTGCAATATTTTGCCTTTGTAGTTTTCCTTTTCTTTTAAACATTTTAAAGGTATTGACATTTAGATGAGATGGGTGGTGTAGAAATTTAATAAATAAATGAATTGAATTTACATATTTTAATCCATCTGGGTAAAAGCATATATTACTAGAAGAGCAGAATTTTTTTTCCATAAATAGATTAAATAATTGCTGACAAGAAAAATTATTCATTCCATAACATGCTATCAGATTAATATTGAATCTATATCATTTTTTAAACCAAACTTCCTTCTACCGTACAGAAGACTGACTTCTTTCAACCGTTTCTCCTCCTTGAACTATTTTAAACATGAATAGACTCTGTTTGTTGTAATTATATTCATTAAAAAGGTTTTGTACTTTTTTCTTAGTCATCGATTCTATGGAAATAGAATATAACTATAATTTCACTCTCCACTAATCCAGTTCTTCCAGTTGGACCAACCATTTTTCCTGATTGAAGGGTGGTAGGAAGAAAAATGAGGATCTCAGTAACAGGTAATGATGCATTAATGTATCTAACATTGACATAATAATGTATCTAACATAGCTGTTCCAGAAACAGTAGGGCTAAAGAAAAATAACAGGAACTGGGGTAGGAATGTGCAGACAGCAACCAGAAGAAATAGTGCCCTCATAATAATTTTTAAAAATGTATTAACAACCCACCAAAGTTCATGCCAATGCACTGATGATACATAATACACATTGCCCAGAAATGAAATTACTCTAAGATGAAAGCCAAGCTTTGACAGCACTAAGAACCCATTGTTCTTCTTATCTAAGAAGTACCAATGTAGGAGAACAGGAGAGAGAGACAGTTATTTGGGACTACATATCCCTGGGATTAGGAATTCTTCAAAACTCTGAAGAAGCTTTAAATCCAGAGGAACACAACATTTTTTTTTGCTGTCTTATTATAAGGCTCTGGGATCCCCTACAAGCTCTGAAATGTCTACATTAGATAACAGTAAGGCAACTGACAAAGTAGACCATAACCTACTTCTATCTGAAGTAGTGTAGGGTTTCCTGCCTAAGCAGGGGGTTGGACTAGAAGACCTCCAAGGTCCCTTCCAACTCTGTTATTATTATTCTGAATCTTCAAAAAAAAAAGAATAAAAGGCTCATTAAGGCTCATTTAGTGACAGCAGTATGTTGCCTCACCAGCCTTCTTGAATGTTTCTTTGACTAAAGATAGATGTTGGGGTAATACGGGTAATCCTTGACTTACAACCATTCATTTAATACCATTTGAAGTTACAACAGCGCTGAAAAAAATGACTTACGGCTGTTTTTCACGTTTACAATCATTGCAGCATCCCCATAGTCACGTGATCAAAATTAATATCCTTAGAAACTGGCTCACATTTATGATGTGGGGACATGTGATCACCTTTTGCAAACTTCTGACAAGCAAAGTCAATAGGGAAGCCAGATTCACTTTAAGTTTACCAACTTAACGGCAGTGATTCAATTAACAACTGTGGTAGGAAACCATGTAAAATGGGGCAAAACTCGATTAGCAACTGTCTCACTTAGCAAAACAAATGTTGGGCTCAATTGTGATCATAGGTTGAAGACTACCTGTCTTTTTAAAAAGAGTTCATGAGATCTGAAGTTTCCTAGGATGAGCTGTCCAAGGTACTGAAACAGGGTTTTTTTCCCCCCACCAGAGCCCAGACCTGCATCATGCCTTTTCTACTCTTGATGTTAATATGATAGCTTACTTCAGAGTTTTCAGCTGAGCCAATATAATGGGAGCCTGAGATATCTGACAATTTCAGTCAAATCATTCTTGAGCAGGAACAACACCTTCAATACCTAAAAAATGTTGCTAATCCTGTTCTGCTGGTGTTTCTGCACTGGATGTTTTGAAGTTACCTGTATTTGAGAACCAGAAATTTATCATATTAAGCTTTATGTCACACAGGATTGCAGCCACAAGAAACACTGCTGCATTCTTAGATGTTGCATCATTATTATATAAATACCTGAAGATGGCTGTAGGAAGAATTCTAATTCCACTTTCAGATCTTTGCTTCATGTCATATCAAAACAAGTTACATAATAATTGTGTCTAATCCCCTCTAATGAGACCATCCTACCAGAAAGGAAATTTAAGTTCTATCTACTGCATCATAGTTGTCCTTAATGTTTCCAGCTATGTCTGTCAAGAAAGAATAAAAGAGAAAGAGAAAGACAAGATCAAGGCAAAAAGGAGTTTTAGTAATAATTAAACACTTTCTCTGGGAATGACAGGAAACTGACACATCCAACATCAAGTTTTCTTACATGTGGTTTTTTTTTTAGTTTTAAAAATAATCTTGCAGTTATCTTTATTTGGGATTTTTCTGAGAATATCATATTGTAAATTTTCTTTTCTTTTTAAGACACTGAATTTATTTAAATTACTTTGAAAATCTATTACGTAAGTTCTGCTCACCTAAAAGGTAAAATTTATTTGTGGTATTTATTTGATTATGTTGAAGGAAATATACCTGAATTAGTAGCCAGTAATTAACCTTGTGTATTTTAGACAGAACATTCAGAAGGGTTTGTTGAGATCTCAGAATATCCCAACAAACACAATGGAGTTTTAACACATTGCAATTGTGAATTGATTAGGTCAGGGCTGTCAAACTCGCAGCCCGTGGGCCAGATGCGTCACACACTGGCAAAACCCACACCCGGTTTAGCAAAGAGGGAAAAAGTCACAATATATCACGTGATGCTGCCGTGACAATGCGAGTTTGACACCCCTGGATTAGGTAGTTGTAATCTGCCTCACATGCAGCCTGCATCTGTATAACCAATTTAGCTCTGTCTCTCTCTCTCTCTCTTTTCCCTTCACATTTCCACTTTTAGCTCACCCCAATCTAAATCCTTCATCAATCTAGGATTGACACCCTATTCATTTGATGAAGTGATCTGCACTTCACAAAAATTCCTGCTTTTCAATAAAATGGGTTAGTTGGAAAAGATGCAATCAGATTCTTCATATTTGGTCATCTTAGACTAGCATGTCTATTTTAACACATTATCTGAAAAATTACAGTAATTGAACCCCACTATCAAACCTACTTTGCAGCACTACCTAATCTGCAGTACTCTCTGCAGATTAGTACCTAATCTCTTTAAAATTGTTGACATGTGAAATAATGGATTAATGGAAAATAAATATTTGAGCTAAAAAAAAGTTTAATTTACACTAAAAAGAAGGGTATTTTACTTTTCAGCTGTCAGTGCTTATATATTAACTTCTTTGATTATATGAATGTCTGAATGAGTCCAATTACTGATTACTTCCTTTTTAGAGCTATGTAGGGTTGCTTTGCCTTCAAGAAATTTTGAATAAAACACTGATTTGAAGCTGCTTTCTGAAACATTTACTCTGCTCATTTTAGCAGACTGAAGACGGAAATGAAGCAATTCTGTTTCAGATTGCTCTGCCGCAGAGCCCTTCCCAACCACCTCCCTCAGAGCTTATGCCTTGGGAAAGGGCTGAAAGGAAGATTTGTTTAGTGACTGCCTCAGAAGCAGAATGAGAGGAATCCTCTTTCCCAAAGTTGTGTGGAGATAACAAATATTGGGCTTAGGCAGTCTGCATCTTCTGGCCAAAATTTCTTCACAAAGTAAGTGTTGTAAAGCAAGGGGATCTCACCATATCTTCTGCTGGGAGCTCCTAAAGGGATATATATATATATATATATATATATATATATATATATATATATATATATATATATATATATATATATATATATATATATATATATATATATATATATATATATATATATATATATATATATATATATATATGTGTGTGTGTGTGTGTGTGTGTGTGTGTGTGTGTGTGTGTGTGTGTGTGTGTGTGTGTGTGTGTGTGTGTGTGTGTGTGTGTGTGTGTTTTCTGAGGTTTTCGCGGGTGTTTTCGCTGGTGTTTGTATGTAGGTCTTTGGGTATTCGGGTTTTCTCCCGCGTGAAATTGGAAGTGTCTTGGCGACGAGGCAAGGAAGCAGGAAGCAGAAGAAACCAGCCTGAAGATGATGAATGAGACTTCATCAAAACGTCGCCAAGACACTTCCAATTTCACGCGGGAGAAAACCCGAATACCCAAAGACCTACATATAGATAGATAGATAGATAGATAGATAGATAGATAGATAGATAGATAGATAGATAGATAGAGATAGATAGATAGATAGATAGATAGATAGATAGATAGATAGATAGATATAGATAGATATAGATAGATATAGATAGATAGATAGAGAGAGAGAGAGAGAGAGAGAGAGAGAGAGAGAGAGAGAGAGAGAGAGAGAGAGAGAGAGAGAGGGAGAGAGAGATAGATATAGATATTTATTTATTTATTTATTTATTTATTTATTTATTTATTTATTTATTTATTTATTTATTTATTTATTTATTTAGACGCTCTTATAGGCCGCCCAATCCTGTGGGACTCAGGGCGGCGTACAGCATGAATAAGAAGCGTACATTTAAAAACAGTAATCATAATTTAAATTAAAATATAATTAAAAAGAAAAACATTATAAACACAGCATTCAGGGGGAATCTGATTATCCTATTCACCCCATCTGCCGGAAGAGCCATGTTTTTAAGGCTTTACGGAAGGCCAGCAGGGTGGGGATGGTCCGGATCTCTGGTGGAAGTTGGTTCCAGAGGGATGGGGCTCCCACAGAGAAGGCCCTCCCCCTAGGCCCCGCCAGTCGGCATTGTTTGGCCGACGGGACCCGGAGGAGGCCCTCTCTGTGGGACCTAACCGGTCTTAGGGAGGTATGTGGTAGGATGCGGTCCCGCAGGTAACCTGGCCCTGAGCCATGTAGGGCTTTAAAGGTAACGACCAACACCTTAAATTGCAACCGGAGACTAATTGGTAGCCAATGCAGCTGGCGAAGGAGAGGTGTTACGTGGGTGTATCTTGGTACACCCACTACAGCTCACGCAGCTGCATTCTGTACCAACTGGAGTCTCCGGATGCTCTTCGAGGGTAGCCCCATGTAGAGCGCGTTACAGTAGTCTAGCCGTGAGGTGACAAGGGCATGAGTGACTGTGAGCAAGGCCTCCCTCTCCAAGTAAGGTCGCAATTGGTGCACAAGACGGATCTGTGCGAAGGTCCCCCTAGCCACAGCTGAAAGATGTTGATCCAATTTTAGCTGTGGGTCTAGGAGGACACCCAAATTGCGAACCTGTTCTGAGGGATTCAATTTTTCTCCCCCAAGAACCAAGGAGGGACAGTCGACATAGTCCTTGGGAGGCAATATCCAGAGCCACTCAGTCTTTTCTGGGTTGAGCCTGAGTCTGTTCACTCCCATCCAGACCCTCACATCGTCCAGGCAGCGGCACATTACATCAACTGCTTCACTGAATTGACACGGGGTGGAGATGTACAACTGGGTATCATCAGCATACTGCTGATACCTCACCCCATGTCGTCGGATGATCTCACCCAGCGGTTTCATGTAAATGTTAAACAGGATGGGCGAGAGGACCGAGCCCTGTGGCACCCCGCAAACCAGGGGCCTAGGGGCCGACCTCTGTCCTCCTGTCAACACCGACTGCATCCTATCAGAGAGGTAGGAGGAGAACCACCGTAGAACAGTGCCTCCCACTCCCATCTCCCCAAGACGACGCAGAAGGATACCATGGTCAATGGTATCGAAAGCCGCTGAGAGTATCCTCCAATAGCCGCAGGAGTTGGAGCGACACCACCTTCTCAACAACTTTACCCAAAAAGGGTAAGTTGGAGACTGGACGGAAGTTTTTTAAATCCGCTGGGTCCAGGGAAGGCTTCTTGAGGAGGGGCCTCACCACCGCAGCTTTTAAAGGCTGTGGGATGGATCCCTCTCTCAAAGAAGCGATCACAACCGCCTGGAGCCAGCCGCGTGACACCTCCCTGCTGGCAGAGACCAGCCAGGAGGGGCACGGGTCCAATAAACAGGTGGAGGCGCTCATCGCTCCTATGGCCTTGTCCACATCCTCAGGAGTGACAGGCTCAAACTCGTCCCATATAACAGGACTAAGACTCGCCCCTGTCATCTTGGCTTGCCCTGTCCAAATGGAGTCCAGGTCTGTCCGAATCTGAACGACTTTATCCGCCAGAAACTGAGAAAATTCCTCAGCTCTGCCCTGCAAGGGATCTTCAACTCCCCCCCTTGGCTAGGAGGGAGCGAGTCACCCTAAACAGGGCGGCTGGGCGGGAGTCGGCGGACGCAATAAGAGCGGAAAAATGCGAGCATTTTGCCGCCCTTATCGCCACTAAGTAAGACTTAATGCAAGTTCTTAAAAGTGTCCGGTCAGACTCAGATTTACTGGCTCTCCATCGTCGCTCTAGGCGTCTCTTTAGGCGCTTCATCTCCCGGAGCTCCTCAGTAAACCAAGGAGCCCTCCGGGATCCGCTACCATGGAGATGCCGCAAAGGCACAATCCGATCTAAAGCCCCCGTTGCCGCCCGATTCCAGGCAGCCACTAGAGCCTCAGATGAATCGTGTACCAGGGAGTCAGGTATTTCCCCAAGTTCCCTCTGAAATCCTTCAGATTCCATTAGGCGCCTGGGGCGGAACCACTTAATTGGCCCCGCCTCCTTGCGGTGGAGGAGTGGTGCCATGAAATCCAACCTCAGAAGGAAATGATCTGACCACGACAAGGGTACTGTGACTAAACCCCTCAGCCTCAGATCATCTCTCCACTGCCCCGAAAGAAACACAAGGTCAAGTGTGTGACCTCCCTCATGAGATAGATAGATAGATAGATAGATAGATAGATAGATAGATAGATAGATAGATAGATAGATAGATAGATAGATAGATAGATAGATAGATAGATAGATAGAGATAGATAGATATAGATATAGATATAGATATAGATATAGATATAGATATAGATATAGATATAGATAAAGATAAAGATATAGATATAGATAGATAGATAGATAGATAGATAGATAGATAGATAGATAGATAGATAGATAGATAGATAGATAGATAGATAGATAGATAGATAGAGATAGAGATAGAGATAGAGATAGAGATATATGTAATAACAGATAAATTACTTGTTGTGTGGGATCCTTGATGTTCTCTGACCTTAGTTGTTTTCTTGCAAACATTTTGTGACCAAATTAGGCAACATAATCAGTGCTGATGAAGCAGGAGACCCTATACCAATTCAGACAATTGGCTGTCCAGTCTCTTAAAAGCTTTTCTTAAAAAGTCTCTTCTTAAAATCTGTAAAGAGTACACTATTTTAGATCAGCCTTTGAGCCAGAAAAATAGGAACTTATATTGTTATATGAATTTTAGATTGTACTGAAATTGAAATTGTTTATGATATTATATAAGGATGAATTCTTATTATTATTATTATTATTTTAAAAAAAACTTAATTCCCTTTGTGAAGGCTGACTTTTGTTGTTGCAAACATTGTGCATGCAGTTGGAGGCAGAGACTTCAGAAAACTCCTGCAGGATCTGAATACAGGATATGTTTTTTTTATAATGACTATTTAAGTCAATGTGACTGTTCATAGAAGGCATATAATTGAGTTTGTACCATCAGGAAATGCCTGTCTTCAGTTGCCATGACACCACTCCCTGAGTTCCAAAAATCTTTAAGTAGTAAAGAAAAATGAGTAGTAGAGTAATTTGGAATATATACAGTATATACACAGTATATCCCAAATTATACACACAAAGACACACACAAAATAAAAAATGGGGTTTAAATTTTGGAAAAGAAAATGGATCCCCTTGGACAGAGACATGACTTGGGGATGAATAACTTTAAACACAGCTTGCAAGCACAACTTTTTTGTCAAAAATATAAATTACAGCTGTTGCTGCCCTCCTACAAAGCTTCTTGTGCTTGTAATCACTGCATTACAATCAAGACATTACAATCAAGACATTACAATCAAGACATTCTCTATTCCAGGAAAGAAAAGGAAAGAACCAGGAAACACACCAATCTAGGCATGCAGCAGAATGACATGGCCATGTTTTGATGAGTTAGTTTATGCCATGTCCGAAAAGGTGCAGAAGGCTGGGTTGTGTCTACCAACAGGCAGCAGACGCAGACAGGCAAGGAGCACCTTAGAGCAATGGCCCCCAATGTTTTGGGCCCCAGGGACCAGTTCTGTGAAGAGAGATTCTTATGCGGACTGGAGGAGCTGTGATTTCGCATGCTGCCTGCATCCTGTGAATGGGGCTTTGCTTGTTGGCACAACCCAGTTTTTGGCATGTCGCAGACTGGTGCTGGTCAATGGATGCCATAGGGCTCCTGGAGGATGTATTACCCTATGTTACCCTGAGATCCCTACTTTACTTGGGTGAGCTGGTACTTCAGGTGAGATGGGGAAATCTGATACATCAGTAGGTCATACATCAACTAAGCTATTAAATAGTTTCTGCCAAAACTGGAGGTTGTCTCTTTAATAGTGAGAAACTGGAACTTTACAGAGAAGAGGGACAGAGATGGTAAGAGGTTTTGAGGATAAATCCAAAAACAGCATTAAAGAAACTCAGAAAGTTTAGCCTAAAGAACAGAAGGCTAAGGGAAGACATAATAGCAGTCTTCCAAAACATGAAAGAATGTCACAGGGAAAGGAGGTATAGATTTGTTTTCTGCAGGATCTAAAACAATGGGTGGAAGTTTTACAGTGAAAGAACCGAACTTAAAATAAGGAGAAATACATCCTGATTGTGAGAGCTATTAAGCAATGGGACAGCCTGCCTCCTGAAGTTGTTACTGCTCCATCACTGGAAGTTTTCAAGAAAAAAATGGGCACCATTTGTCTGGGATAGTATGGGAAGGGTGTAGGACTAGATTAGATTAACAGAGTTGGAAGGGACTTTGTAGGTCATCTAGTCCAACCCCCCACCGAAGCAGGGGACCCTAACCATGTCTGACAAACGACAGTCATTCTCTTCCTGAAAGCGTCCAGTGATGAAGCTCCTACAACTTCCAAAGGCAAGCTGTTCCATTGGTTGATTGTTCTCACTGTCAGAAAATTTCTTCTTATTTCTAGATTGAATCTCTCCTTGGTCAGTTTCCATCCATTATTCCTTGTATGGCCTTCAGGTGCTTTGGAAAATAGCTTGACCCTTTCCTCTCTGTGGCAGCCCCTCAACTATTGGAAGACTGCTATCATGACTCCCCTGGTCATTCTCTTCACTAGACTAGCCATGCCCAGTTCCTGTAAATGTTCTTCATATGTTTTAGTCTTCAGTCCCCTAATCTAGAAATTAGATTAGAAGATTAGAGATTTCCGAGATCTCTTTCAACCTTATAATCCTATGGACTGCTGCAGAGTTTGCTGTAGCCATTCCATCAATGTTTACTTTCATTCCCCCTTTTTCCCATTCTCTTTTCACATAGCAGGGTTCTGGTTTTGATGTACTCTCTCTGCAGATATTTTTTTCTGGTTTGTTTGCCCTGTGAGTCACTTGGTAGCAAACCTCAGCGTTGCCAGGCTATCACTTCTCTATTATTTGTTTTACAGTTGCAGAGGGTGGGGTTTTTCCCTTCAGTTAGACTGCTCAAAGCAGCCTCTTCTTGTCTTTTAGAATAGAATAGAATTCTTTATTGGCCAAGTGTGATTGGACACACAAGGAATTTATCTTTGGTGTATATGCCCTCAGTGTACATAAAAAGACAAGATACAGTCATCAAGAATCATAAGGTACAACTCTTAATGATAGTCATAGGGTACAAATAAGCAATCAGGAAACAATCAATATCAATATAAATCGTAAGGATACAAGCAACAAAGTTACAGTCATGCAATCATAAGTGGGAGGAGATGGGTGATAGGAACGATGAGAAGACTAATAGTAATAGTAATGCAGTTTAGTGAATAGTTTGACAGTGGTGAGAGAATTATTTGTTTAGCAGAGTGATGGCATTTGGGAAAAAACTGATCTTGTGTCTAGTTGTCTTGGTGTGCAGTACTCTATAGAGTTGTTTTGAGGGTAGGAGTTGAAACAATTTATGTCCAGGATACGAGGGGTCTGTAAATATTTTCACGGCTGTCTTTTTGACTCGTGCAGTGTACAGGTCCTCAATGGAAGGCAGATTGGCAGTAATTGTTTTTTCTGCAGTTCTAATTATCCTCTGAAGTCTGTGTCTGTCTTGTTGGGTTGCAGAACCAAACCAGACTGTTATAGAGGTGCAGAGGACAGATTCAATAATTCCTCTGTAAAACTGTATCAGCAGCTCCTTGGGTATTTTGATCTTCCTGAGTTGGCGCAGAAAGAACATTCTTTGTTTTGCTTTTTGGATGATTTTTTGATGTTAGGTGTCCATTTTAGGTCTTGAGATATGATAGAACCTAGACATTTAAAGGTCTCTACTGTTGATACTATTTTGTCTAGTATTGTAAGAGGTGGTAGTATGGGAGGGTTTCTCCTAAAGTCTACCATCATTTCTACGGTTTTGAGTGTGTTCAGTTCCAGATTGTTCCGGTCGCACCATGAGGCTAGTTGTTCAACCTCCCATCTGTATGCAGATTAATTGTTGTCTCAAATGAGACCAATCACTGTTGTATCATCTGCAAACTTCAGTAGTTTAACAGATGGATTGTTTGAGATGCAGTCATTGGTATATAGAGAGAAGAGAAGTGGAGAGAGCACACAGCCCTGGGGGGCTCCTGTGCTAATTGTACAGGTAGCCGATGTGATTTTGCCTAGCTTCACCTGCTGCTTCCTGTCTGTTAGGAAGCTTGTGATCAACTTACAAATGTGTTCAGGTACCGCTAGCTGATTTAATTTAGTTAGAAGAATGTCCAGTATGATGGTATTGAATGCTGAACTAAAGCCTACAAAGAGGACCCTTGCGTAGGTCTTTGGAGATTCAAGATGTTGTAGGATGTAGTGCAGAGCCATATTAACAGTATCATCTGTCAATCTATTATTTGCTTGGTATGCAAATTGCAGGGGGTCTAACAGTGGATCAATGATGGTTTTCAGGTGGGACATCACTAGCCTTTCAAAGGTTTTCATAACTACAGATGTTAGAGCAACTGGTCTGTAGACATTCAGTTCTTTGATGGAGGGCTTCTTCGACACTGGGATGATAGTGGAGCATTTGAAGCAAGAAGGAACATGGCACATCTTTAGTGATTTATTGAAGATTCGGGTGAAGATGGGGGCTAATTGGTCAGCACAGACTTTTAAACAAGAAGGAGTTATCTTGTCTGGGCCTGGTGTTTTCCTGGCTTTTGTCTGTGAAATAGATCTTGCACTTCCTTTTCTGTGATCACCAGGGGTTGTGAACCCAATGGGACGGGGTCAGTTGTAGGAGGTATGGCTGTTGTTGGTGTGTCTGAGATGGGGTTGTGGAGATAGATGGCTGTAGTTTCCTTTCAAACCTGCAGTAGAACACGTTCAGGTCATCTGCCAGTTGCTGATTTCCTTCAGCCTGGGAAGGAGGTTTGCCGTAACCGGTGATATTTTTAAGAGTTTTCCACATGTTTGCTGGTTTGTTTGTTGAGAACTGATTTCTTAGCATTTCAGAGTAGCTTCTTTTTGCTACTCTGATCTCCCTTGTTAATACGTTTATGGCCTGATTGTACAGCATTCTATCACCTTTTCAATCACCAGCTGCTCCAGCTACACTTTGCAGTCTCATGCTGTCTTTTTGCCTGGACCTCAGTCTTCTTCATTCTTCCATCCTTCCACAGAGTGCCTTCACACATACACTAGTATGGGTAGCAACTCTCAAACAACTTCTTGGGTTTGAGCTCCTATCACTTAGCTGATTGACAGGGAAGCAGTGAAAGAACAATGATTTAATCTATATTGTTTTGAGAATATTTGTATATCTTAAAAAAGTGGAACACAAGCTTTGTGATTTCTTCAAAACAACAGCACCAGAAAGGGAGGGAAAAGGTCACACTTTCCCCATCTTTTGCATTCATATGCTTCTCCAAAAATAAATGGATGAGGAGGGCCTTTCTATGTGAACCTCCTTCCACAAGGGTTGCTGGGACTTCAAGCTTAGCAGCATCTGAAAAGTTAGTTTCTCTTGAGGTGTTGATTTTATGTTTCTTCAGATTGAAGATATTTGTTTCCCTGAGATTTCAGAGCACTATTCAGCCCAACAAATATATTTGAGTTAAACATATTCTCAAATGAATAATTCAAATCAATGCCCCTTAAAAGTTCTTCAGTGTTGACTGGCTCACAAAGGTTTTCTTAGCATACACTCCTGTTAAAGTTCTGTGGATTAACAATCATAGGAAGCAATCAGCTTTAAACCTTGAAGTAGTGGCGATTGGGAATGGCTTATATTTCAGTTCAAATCAAATTTGAAGAAGGCAACAATCGAATAACAAATCACATGTTCTGAAATTTCAAGTTCTGGACCACAAGTTGCTGGGCATCAGCATGTCAAATAATCAGTTTTACATACAAGCTCATTAAAAGTGGACATTTATAACATCCCTAAGTACATCAAAAATAGAGATTTTATGTAACAATTTGATCTAATTTTGATACAGTAATGAACTGAGGGCCTTTTGTATTGTAATAAGGCTAATCACCTTCCTTTAGGGAAAAACATATTTAGTTGCTTTCCTTAGGTCCTGCTTATCCATACAAACTCTAATTCAAGAATATGATTTTCCTATCTGAATTTTAGAACCTGAGCCATTTTTACTCTTAGTTAATTATTTATCTCAGGCTATTTTAGTTATCACCAACAATCCTTTCAAGATGCCGTGAAAATGCTCTGGTTTTCTCTGCCTCATCTTTCCTTCAAGCTGTCTTGTATTTTCTGTTAAAGGTTTACCTGTACAGTCAAAAGCATTATGCTCACATCAAAAAATTATGGGTATATCACGTTCTCAATCTCAGAGGGGTTCTGAAGGATCGGAAGCTTTTGTTAGCAAGATGAAAGCAGCACTGTGCAGCAAGCTCTGCCATTTTGGTACACACATGCAACTTCACAACACAGAAAATACTTGGAATTTTTTGATGCAGCTGTACAACATTGCTTCCATCCGTTGCCCTCATTGACCCCTCCCCTTCCAAAACTATGGTATGGGGACCCAGATTGTTGAGGGCAATATGCTGACTCTGTAAACCACTTAGAGAGGGCTGTAAAACACTGTGGAGCAGTATATACTGTGAGTCTAAGTGCTATTGCTATGGGTATGTCTCTGTGTGTATGCATGTATACATGCATATGTATGTGATATACTATGTATTGTATATGTGTGTGTATACACATACACCCACAGTATGTTTGTGTGTGCTTCTGTGTGATATTTTGATTTTTCTTCTTCAATGCCCACAGAAAATGTTTGCATATGTACAATCTCATGTATATGTTACCATAAAACTGATAACACTAGAGTTCTTCTCTCAAATGCCTCATCATGCAGAACCCAGCCTTGTTTTGTGTCACCAAAATATTTGTCCTGCAGAGATACTGTAGGGCAATAGAACCAGACTTTGTAAGAAACACAAGGGTTTCCTCAAAAATAGCAGCCTGCTGTAAGAACAACTCTTGCCCATTCCTTAATAGGTAGCAGCATTTTCCATATGTCATTCCAATGATTACTTCATTGCCCCTAATTGCCCCTAATCCTAGCTATACATAGGGACTGGGAGATGCTCTGTAGAATGATTTCTGGGCATGAGAGAAGAGAAGAAGAGAGAAATTTGTTATTGAAGGGATTTATACAGCTTTTTGGGGCTTTCAGAGCCCTTCTAAAAATTGATAGAATTTGTTTACCACCATTTGGTAGCATAAGCCCTAAAAGAGGCAAAACATACAGGTAGTCCTTGATTTATGACCACAATTGAGCCTAAAATTTCTGTTGTTAAGAGAGACATTTGTTCAGTGAGTTTTGCGCCATTTTTCTATCTTTCTTGCCACAGCTGTTAAGCGAGCCTCTGCAGTTGTTAAGTTAGTAGTAACACAGTTGTTAACTGAACTTGGCTTCCCCATTGACTTTGCTTGTCAGAAGGTCACAAAAGGTGTTCACATGACCCTGAGATGTTGCAACCATCATAAATATGAACTAAGTTGTCAACCATCATGACCATGGGGATGCTGCAATGGTCGTAAATGTGAAAAATGGTCATAAGTCACTTTTTTCAGTCCTGTTGTAACTTCGGTTACTAAATGAACTGTTGTAAGTCTAGGATTACCTGTAATTCAAAACTCCCCTCCCCCAAACTCTGCCCAAAGCCCAGCCTCACCTATAAATGTGATGTGGAACCATGTACTGTGACCGTTCAACACCAATCTATTCCACACCACTCGTAGCAAACACTGGATACAAATTTTCATCACCAAAAAATTCCAAATTTTCATTCTCCACATTCTGAAAAATCAGAAGAATTCCATACAGAATCCCAGCTTTTAATTCTCTGTATAGTGCACATTTCTACCCAAGATCAGAAAATACACTTGGGTGGAAATTTCACAATTCTCACATTTTCTCACAGTCTTTCTTTGAATTCATTTCTGCATTTTATTCAGAATTTGGCCAGTCTTTATTTATAGTCATTTTTAGAACTAATTAAACAGCAACTGTGTTAAGACTTGAATAAATTTATGCTCCACAGTATTTTGTCAGTAGTGGAGGGGAAAGGAGGGGGCGGAGTAATTTTAACACAAAAAATGATTTAGTTTCAGAGGTTTTGATCAAATTAAGGGAAGAATCAAATTAGCTGCCAACTGGCTGATGAATTACAGGGAAGAAGGTGCTGTGTTTGCACCAACTGCTCCTTACATGCAAATGCTACAGAGAGGAAATAGGAGAGTCGTGCATAATCCTTAACAGCTGGGAATCAGTATTTTTATTTTTGTTCTGTTTTGTGACTGTTATGCTTTCTTCCCCTCTTACATTGCTCCAGGAAACCTGCTAGAATGTTGTTTGTAAATGAGTGTTATGTCTCAGTTTAGTCACCCTCCTACAGAAAGGCAGTCCGCCTGTTTGTCTGACTGCCTACTGTGAAGCAGTAACTTGGGGAGGGAGAGTTAGCTTAGACAACCAGCAAAAATCTTTACAGATGACGCCCTCTACATATTCCTGTTTCTCCTCCTCACATGTGTGATGTGCATGGGTGCGCGCACACACACGCACGCACACACACACACACACACACACACAAACTGACAGACACACTCAAGCACGCAAAGATCCATTTCTGTTACTTTTTTGTTGTAATTTCAATGGGCATAGGCTGAATTTCTAAGATCTCATTGGCTTCATCAGGTCAGCTCTGACATCCCTAAGGTCATTCTATGTCCAAATTGTGACATATACAGTATGTTCAGAAGTCCATTCCACCCCATTTCCAGCTTAATCAATGATTTTGTTAAACACTCACATGCCCACCAATTATTTTTAATCAGAAAGCACTCTTTGTTGTTGCATTGATGCTGCTCTAAGATATTACTGTTTCTAATGGAATACATTTTCATGTATTTGGGATGTGTTTTGAGCCAAGAGCTATATAAAAGTAATTCAAGAAAAAAGAAAAAGACATAAAGGCAAAACACAAGCCAAAACAGCATACTAATTGAGTTTTGACCTGAATATCACATTGTTTAAAAACACTGACTGCCTCTGCAGCTCTTGAAAATCTCTCATTTTTTTTCTTTTTACTACCCTGTAATCCCTTTATTATTATTTTATTATTATTATTTATTATTATTTTTATTTGTCAAGCGTATATGATAACAAGCAAAGTATAAACAAAGTATAAACATGATTGTGTATATATATATATATATATATATAATATAATCATGCTTGTACTAATATATATTAGGGAAGAAACTACTGAGTCAGGTAAAGTGTTCCAGGCATTTACCACTCTGTTGTTGAAGTCGAATTTTTTGCAATCAAATTTGTAGCGGTTTACATTAAGTTTGTATCTATTGTGAGCTCATGTATTGTTGTGGTTGAAGCTGAAGTATGTTTTATACTGATGTTTTATTACCCATCTAGGTAATGTCCAGGGGTGGGTTCCACTTACCTTCACCACCAGTTCGCATCAAGACATTCTGCTCGCGCGTGTGCGCGTCCTCTCATGCAATTTGGCTTCCGCTCATGCTCAGAAGCAGGAATGAGCCCAAAACACAACTGAGGAGCTCATCAGCTGTTCTTTGAGCAAAGAAATAAAGGTCAGAATTCACCCGTGGGCAGCCGGGAGGGCCCTTTTTTAAGCCGCGGAAGGGGAAAAATTTGCACAAAATCCCAAAAAAAAGATGGCAGCGCGCACGAACCAGCACCAAGAGTGACGTCACCAGCAGGTTGCTACCAGTTCGGGCGATCCGGTTACCAGCCCTGGTAATGTCAAGAGTGCCTGTGGAGTTTGCTCTCTGTTTATATAGCGGGAGCATTTTCTAGCATCATCCCACCACTAGCCTTTAATGATGTGAAACAAATGAAGTTGGGGGATGCCAGAAAATACTACCACAAATAATTAGGAGGTTTCATCTTGCTGATCCTCAGGAATTCACTCAGTGGCATCTGTAGGGGAGGTTGGACTGACAAAAGCATCACAAGTCCTATCTCTTTTCTACCTGTGTGGTGGCTCAAAGGGCCAGAGATCGCCACAGCAATGCTGCTTTAATAATTCTGAAAAGAAAAAAACCTACAGATCTTGATGCTGGATTTCCCTTTGTCTGAAGAGATGCTGTGTGGATATTTTGCTTCTTCTTCTTGATCCTCTTCTTCCTTGAATCCCATATGATTCTGTTTGCATTTTCCTGCTGTGTTATGGCTCTTGCTAATCTTGATGACTTCTCTCTTGTTACTTTTAAATGCCATGTTAATACAGATTTCTTTAAACATGTTGAATGTAACTTTTTAATTAGATCAGGTACTGAATCAGAATAACAGCATTGGAAGGGACCTTAGAGGTCTTCTAGTCCAACCCCCTGCCTAGGCAGGAAACCCTACACCACTTCAGACAAATGGTTATCTAATATCTTCTTAAAAACTTCCAGTGTTGGAGCATTCACAACTTCTGAAGGCAAGTTGTTCCACTGATTAATTGTTCTCACTGTCAGGAAATTTCTCCTTAGTTCTAAGTTGCTTCTCTCCTTGATTAGTTTCCACCCATTGCTTCTTGTCCTGCCCTCAGGTACTTTGGAGAATAGCTTGACTCCCTCTTCTTTGTGGCAGCCCCTGAGATATTGGAACACTGCTATCATGTCACCCCTAGTCCTTCTTTTCATTAAACTAGACATACCCAGTTCCTGCAACCGTTCTTCATATGGGTCAATCTCCACATCTTTTTTACATCGTGGCGACCAAAACTGAATGCCGTATTCCAAGTGTGGCCTTACCAAGGCATTATAAAGTGAGAAGATTTGGGGCTGGGGTCAGGTTATTTGAAGGACCATCTTTTTCCAGTTACATCTGTGACCAGAAAGGGGAAGCAGAGGATGTTACAGGTCCATTTAAGAAGGTTCATGCAGTGGGACCAAGGAGAAGGGCCTTCTCCATGATAGCTCCTCCATCTGCAATATGATCCCTGAGGAAATAAAGTTGGCCATGAGGCTTGACATGTTTTCAAAAGCCTGGGGATCTCAGGGTGATATGGAGACCATGAAGTGGTTTGTTTGTTGTCACCAGGAGGGCAGGGTTCTATTGGGTTTTGCATGAGGGTTTTATTTCTGTAAGCTGCCCGGAATCACCATTAGTGTGTTGTGCAGCCATATAAACTTAATCCAGAGATCTTCAAACTTGGCAACTTTAAGACTTGTGGACTCCCAGAATTCTCCAGCCAGCTTTGCCAGTTGAAGTCCACATGTCTTAAAGTTGCCAAGTTTGCGGAACCCTGACTAAATAACCCTAAACCCTAAAATAAATTCTTAATAAATAAAATTGTTAATAAAATAAATATTTTTTAGTAGTTGCCTATCCGTAAAACAGTGTTTGCCATCCTCACCCAACCCCCAAATATCATGGTTGTTTTCATAAACAGAAAGAAAGTCTGGGCATTTGGAAGAATTTCCAACAGTTCAGATCAGAGAAATCTGCATTAGAAAGTCAGAGAAATCTTTTCTATTCAGGAAAGCTTTTAGCCGCTGAACCAGAGCCAGCTCTTATTGACTCCTTGTTTGATTTGTATTTGTTTGGGTATTATAGTTTGTTACAATTGCTCTTTTAATTGGTTTATTGATTGCATATATACCCCCCTTTTTAATATTCAACTTGAAAGATGCCGGGGAATAGTTGGCAGGATTTTAACTCGTCTGTGCATTTCAATATCGATACAAATATAAACTACAAATATTTACAAAATGGCATAGCCAGGGGTGGAAATTGTGTGCCTCTGACATATGTACAACTCTACATCCCACAGCATTCATTAGAGCAGTGGAAGCATTAGCTCACTGGGAAATTGCAATTTCCTAACAATAAAATATAGCATTTTCAGCTCAGAGTGAGTGAGATGCAACAGAAAGGAAAAGATATCCTGTATTGACCAACTACACAGTTATCATGCAGGGTATGCATGGTCTTCAATAAATAAATAGATAGATAGATAGATAGATAGATAGATAGATAGATAGATAGATAGATAGATAGATAGATAGATAGATAGATAGATATAGATAAATAGATAAATAAATAAATAAATAAATAAATAAATAAATAAATAAATAAATAAATAAATAAATAACTAAATAAATAAATAAATAAATAAATAAATAAATAGCCCTGGACAAACATGGTAAAAAAAATATTCGGCACTCAAGGGAATGAGAACTAATGTAATGTAATGTACTACCTTCTTAACCAGGGATCTCCAAACTTGACAACTTTAAGAGTTGTGAGCTTCAACACCCAGAATTCCCCAGGCAGCATGGCTGACTGAAGAATTCTGGGAACTGAAGTCCACAACGTTAAAAGTTGCCAAGTTTGGAGACTCCTGCTTTTAACCATATAATTTTAAAGGAGGAATCATTTCATTTCCCAAATGTTGATTCCCCCCCATCCCCATCCTATTATTTCACCTTTAGAGATGACTTATTGAAATGCAGTGTAAAATTCCCTGGGTCATGTTGTGGTAGGAACCAGTTGAAAACCACAATCGAAGGATTGCAAGCTGGGGAACAAAAAAACCCTAGAGTTGCCTGAAGTGAAATATTAAAAGTGAAGTATCAAATGAAGCATAGAGAATTAGTTGCACAATCTATTAATATGATTTTTTGGGGGGGTTGCTTTTCCCCATTCTTCTTGAGTTACAATAGACAGTACAGGCATGTTTGTTTTCAATTACACTATTGCCCTGTCTGCAATTATAAGAAATAAGGTAAAGTTTACAATCAACAGATTGTTCCTGACAGTACACTCTTATAGTTCATTCAGCTTAAATTGAAGCCAGCAGTTCTTGTTTCTTTCAAAGGTTTCTTCCATTGCTAAGGCTTTTTGTTTTTTTAAGGATTTTATTTTTATTAAATTTATATATCACATAAAAAAATCATAATTAAAATAATTGCAGTGTTTTTAAAGTGTGGCGAAATTTTATTTTAAAAGATGAGGCCAGGAAAACTAATGTGTTTTTCTCCATGGCTCTCCCTTTGGAATGCAGTATGAAAGAATGAGGGGGGCGCGATGGCTCAGCAGTTAAAGACACTGAGCTTGTCAGTTGGAGAGCTGACAATCTGGGTTCGAGACCCGAGTTCCATGCAACGTGGGTGAGCTCCTACTACTTGTCCCAGCTCCTGCCCACCTATCAGTTTGAAAGCATGCAAATACAAGTAAATTAATAGGTACCACTTTGGTGGGAAGTAACACCATTCCATGCGCTTTTGGCGTATAGCCATGCTGGCCACATGACCATGGAAATTGTCTTCAGACAACACTGGCTCCCTTGGCCAAGAAACAAAAATGAACACCTCCCCTATAGAGTCAAACATTACTAACAGGGAAACCTTTCCCCTTCTATGTAAGATTGTGTGGGCTCTTAAATGAGCTCTGCAAAGGTGATAGGCAAGGAATTTTCCACTGGTTCCTCTCTTATATTCTGCTCTACTGTCATCATCAGGAAAGCTGTTCTCAGTAAAGTCAGTATCAATATTTCATGTTTTCTATTTACTTTTATAAATGTCAAACTATCCCCCGGATTCATGCAATTTCTAGTACTCGTTACAACTCTATGTGCAGTTTGTTTTGCTTAGCCTTAGAGCAGTGTTTCCCAACCTTGGCAACTTGAAGATGTCTGGACTTCAACTCCCAGTATTCCACAGCCAGCGAATTCTGGCTAGGGAATTCTGGGAGTTGAAGTCTAGACATCTTCAAGTTGCCAAGGTTGGAAAACACTGCCTTAGAGGATGCTTTCCTTGGCCCCATTTTTTCTTCTTCTTTTCCTCAACTGCATCCCCCTTAAGCGACATTTAATCCAGCGATCTAAATGGTGTTTTTTTTCAATACCATCACAGTAATACTTGTAATATAATGGCAAAAAATATGACCAGAGACAAAAATCTCATGATTTTCTTGATCAGAAGGATTCCCTGTGTGCCGCTGAAACCACAGAGGGCGAAAGTAAATACATCCATCTAAAATACAAAAGAATATGGAATAGCATTGAAAAATGATTATTCTATTATATCTCTTCCAATGGCAAGAAAGAAAACCCAAACATCAATAGGGCACGTCGCTGATTTTGCTATGTAGATTGGATCAGATCTGTTTGAAACTTTTGTTTAAAATGTGCCTTTTCAAAGTTGTTTCATTCAGATTTCTGGAGAGTTGAATGACTGAACGTACACTCAATTCAGAAAAGAGACTTTCTATTGTTGTGGCCCAAACCTGGCTCAGCTAAAGCAATCAATCCACTTTAAAGTTTCATTTAGCATGCAATCAATAAACAGTTAAGCAGCCCTGATCAAAAGCAGAACCAGAACTTATTTAACTTTGGCCTAGATCGTAAAGACAAGACGAAGGAAAAAGGCCGACTTTGGAGACTGGGTAAACCCATCTATGCAACCTTGTTATTATATATCTTTCCCTGCATTATCATCATGCCAGCCATACTGTCTTTGAGATATGGTCAGTGAATAGAAGCATTGGCCCACAGGTTACGAACTGAGTCTTCTCTCTGTCACTAGTCAGGATCAGTTCAGCTTGCTCTGAATGTTTTCTCACAAGGGCACTTTACACACAGTTAATATGCTTGGATATGGGGAGGCATCTCATAGTCTTGTAATGAGTACAGCTTTCATGTCATGCGGAGGTACATTTACCCCCATAGTATGCCTGTTCCAAAGATAATAGATCGATTTAGAGATAACCAACCAACAATCTGATTTGGAATCCAATGGCATTTAAAGCTTTCCCCAAAAAATAAGCATCCTTAAATCTCCTATATAACTGTTACATTCCAGAGTCAAGTCATAAGGATTTGCTGTGTTCAGACCTGACAAGAGAATTATTATTCACTTCATTAACAAGATTTTTCTGTATTCTCAGACTGTTTTAACTTTTACGATCTGGTCTTGGGTGATAATAAAATGTTTGTTCATTCAATTTGGAAAGTTGATTTGATTCAGAGATTTCATCCAATATGTTTATACCCTATCCCTTAACCGGTTTTTTTTTTCATAGTTCTGGTGACTGGAGTGCAAAAAATGAATTATTTCAAGATTGTAGCAAAGAAAGGCATGAATCATTTTGCATGCATAATCTTCTTAGTGGCTGGAGAAATCTTGTGCTCAGGATGTAGATTCAGAGAGAGAGAGAGAGAGAGAGAGAGAGAGAGAGAGAGAGAGAGAGAGAGAGAGAGAGAGAGAGAGAGAGAATTAATGAATGAGTGAGTAGACTTCAACGTTATATTCATTTCCAAGAGTGCTTCTTCTGGAGTGAACTTCTGGAACATTCTGGAAATGTTGGGTATCTGCAGAAGCAGCCCAGGATGAGTTTGGAAAGAAATGTTCACTTGCCCCCTCCCCCCTCAAACCAAAAGTATACACCCTTGAGGGAAATGGGTGATTTAGAAACATGAAATATAAATAAATAAATAGCAGTAAATGTTGGATAAGTTGATCCTTTGAAATTAGCAGACATCTTGGGAATGAGGAAGCTTCTCAGGGTCACTAGCAACCTGTTCTCTAATATGTCCAATAGCAAGCAAGGAATAAATAAATAAATTAATTAATTCTGAATCTTTGGCTTAGTAGACTAAACACGAGAGTTAGTTTTAATGAAATATTGGATTTTTTCCTCTGCTGCATTTTTAACCTTTTAAAAAAATATTCAGTTGTCCCATGGATCATGATATTTTTCATACCTGCATTAAATTTGTTAATTACTAGCATAAAGTTAAGGTTAAAGAACTTGTCTGTGTTCTAATCCAAAATATTTCAGTTGATCAGAGGTGGGTTCAGACCAGTTCGCCCGAACTGGTAGCGATTTGCTGGTGATGTCATGATGATGTCATGAAACTGGTTCGGTGGGTGCCGACCCGTGGGTGCCATTTTGTTTTGATTTTTAAAAAAAAAAGTTTAAAAAATTTTTGATTTTTTTTCTGGGTTGTTTTTTTTTTGCGCATGCGCAGAAGCCGGGTTTATGGCACTGCACATGCGTCGCTATGTTGTTTTCGGCTTTTTGGGGGAATTTTTTTATTTTTTGCCACTATGCATGTGGGCGTGCACGAACCACGCACACGGCCATGTGGCGCAACCACGTGGCACCGGAGGAAGCGAACCGGCAGCGAGGTAAGTTAGAACCCACCCCTGCAGATGATGTGTGATTATTGATAGAGAATAGGATTCTGTGGACTTTCAAAGAGGTGTTTTCTTTGAAAGGGGCCATTTTGGATTTCTCCATGCAAGGAAGCTCTTATTTGTGAAATGAATCTGTGGAGTAAGGAAAAGCAGCCCTATCTTGGGGCAAAGCAATTTATTCCTGTAGGCTCTTTTATCTTCTGATGTGGTATAACAGAACTCCAAGAGATGAAACATGTCTTCCAGTGGAATAGTACAGACAGCAGACTTCTAAGAGAGAATAAGGTTTCATGGTATATTTGAAAGGAACATTTAAAACAAGCATACTGCAACGCATATAATGTTGCAAGATATGATCAGAATCAGTTATTTCTTCGCAAGTTTTATTATTTGTTAGTTTTAAAAGTAGGCATAGTTGGATAAGCCACAAACTCTTCAAAATGTTACAGTCCTTATTTATTTTGATATTCTCTTGCAATTATAATAGCAAGAGTCTACACATACTGTAGCATCATAGGCTGCATAGAAAGAACAACACAATAATAACAAAGTTAGCAAAAGCTTTGCTTTAGCTTTGTGAGACACTGCACACTGTAAATGGCTCTGTAGTCCCCTATCCTCAATTTGCTTACTTTGCCTTCTTTGACCACTTGGAAAACAGGTTTTGAGGTATTCTGCTTCTAATATTTCCAGGAAATATTGCTGGGAACTGCCACAAAACTTCTTCTGGCTATTGCAAATACTAAGCAATTTTGAGAAGGAGCTTTGCTCAAGACTTCACAGTCTGCACGCTCTAAAAACATATCAATTCTCCCATTTAAGGACAAGAGATTGGTTTAGACTTGGAATGTTCAACATAATGCCAAGTGAACTGGAATCCATCACAGTTCCTTCCCAATTTCCAGTGTCATTTATATTCCAATAATCTGTCTGGGCACAAATTGCTTATTTCATATTTGGAAGGAGTACACCTGTCTAGAAAAAGCACTAAGGATAATGGAAAGTATCTTTCAGGAGTGGGAATTAGATTTAGATAATGGTATGGGAAACTGCTTATGACTACCATTGGTGAATTAGAAAATTACCCCAACATCAATTGCAAGAGCACTCATTATATATTACTACAATTCTAAATGTGCCTACAAGACCTAAAGCCTGGGCATCACTAATTTAGATTATTCATTGGATTTACATTTATAATAAATGTGAGGTGTGTTTTTAGTGTTAACAATGATCTTACAGTGGAAATTAGGTTGTCAGTGGTATCTTTGATTGATTGGTTGGTTGGTTGATTGATTGATTGATTGATTGCACCATTTGATGGTTCTTGATTCTAAGAGAAGCTTGAATTAATTTGCTTGTTACAAATGATATGATATCCAGGGGACTGAAATATTGGGTTGATGGCCTCTTAATGACTGACTTTAGCACTGATCAGTAAACATGGGATATTTGCCCCTTCAAGGCAATGAAGGATGTGATAAGCCAAGTTATTTTGTAAAACACAAGGAAACCTATTATATGGAAGCAGAGTGCAAATAAAGAAAATTAACTGAGAGGGAATTTTGGCAGCAGTTTAAAGTACAGACTGATCCCCATATAGATTTGGGGGTGTGTTTTTTTATAATGTTAAACTAATCTGTATATTTGAAAATGTGAACATTATTATCAAGTTCTATAAGGCTCCTTTGACTGGCCAAGTGTCTGCAACTTGAGCAATTCTTATTACATAAAAATTTAATTGGAATTTTGGGCATCAACAATACTCATCCAATTTGGCTTTCTAATCTAATTAGTTTTTTTTTTTTTCTCAAAAAAGTTTTATTAGTACAAACTTACATAAGTGGTAACAAAATATTAAATCCAAAGTACAAACATTTTTATTTCCCCCCCCCAGACCCACCCCCTTCCCTCCCCACCTCCCCCCCCCCGGACTTCCCAGAGATAATACAGGGCATAATAATAAGTTTAAATTGTTGATAAAAAGAAAAAGGAAAAAGGAAAAAAAGAACACTATTTTTAAAAAAACTTCAACTCCAAACTATACAGTACTAATATATCGCATTTGTATACAATAGTAAAGATACAAAAAAGAGAGAGAAAAAAAAGAAAGAGAATAAAAAAAAAGAAAGAAAGAAAGAGAAAACTCTTTAACACTACAAACAAACAAACCTCCTACCTCCTCCCTTCAGTCCTCTATCTTATACAAGGTAAGTGTTACATAGGTAATAACTAAATATAAAATACACAAATCTTAAACTAATATTATTGACATTAGAAATAACCTCTAAAATAAAACTTAACTAAATGTTACATAAGTAATCATCAAATATTAAATTTCATCATGATATTAATAAGATAATATTATTCTAAATTAATTCGCTAACTTCAATAAACAAAAAAAGAAAATAAAAGAAGAATAAACAATAAACAAATCTTCAACAAACTATATATATCTAATATTATCAACATTAAAAATAACCTCAAAATTATATAAAACTTAACTAAATATTGCATAAGTAATCATTAGATAGGGAAAAGATAAAATACAATCATATTAGTTTCTATCCATCCAATATATTTCAACATCACATTATTTTGTATCTTGATAGTTCATCTTTTAATAGTTCAATAAATTCAAATTTGTCAAGTCGTCTCCCATCTGCTCCCAAACCTCCATCTCCTCTTCCCCAGCTATCTGATTCAGGCACTCCTTTTGGATTTTTGAGTCTATTTCTTTTTGATCCATCGAAGGTGGCTTCCCCTCCTCCTCCTCTTTTATTTTCATACACCCTTCTTCTGGAATCTTGGATATATCAGCCTTTAGAACATTGACATAAAATTCAGTAGCTTTTTTTATCGTGTTGAGCCGGTATCTTTTTCCAGAAAATTTCACTGTTACTCCAACTGGTGCTTCCCATTTATATTGTAAATTTAATCTCTTAAATTCATCAATCAAAAAAGTATAGCTTTTCCTGGCTTTAAGCATTTTAGAGGGGATTTCTTTCCAAATCTTTAGTTCCTGACCATTCACCATAAGATTATTGTTAAACGTTGCTTGTATAATTCTGTTCCGTAGAGCTCTTGTGGTAAAATATATGACAATATCCCTTGGTAGATGCTTTTGTTTGGCGTACCACGAGTTGATTCTGTATGTTTTGTCGATTTGTGTAGCCAATTCCGCTTTAGAAATTCCAGACACCTGATCCAATATGTCAACCATCCTGCCTTTTAAATTTTCATATAATCCTTCTTTCAAACCTCTAATCCTTATAGCAACTTCCATAGATCTGAACTGAGTCATTAAGACCTCTTTTTCAAAATTTGCAATGTCATTTTGGATTTTATCTATGTAATTCACCGAAGTTGCCAAAGCTTGTTTATTTGTTTCAATACGTTCTGCCAAAACTTCAATATTTGTTGCTAAGCCTTTGCAAACCTCTAACACATCAAATCTTAGTTGTTGATTCATATTCTTCAAAGCAGCCTGCATCTTATGGTCTATCTCACTTATTTTCTGGTTAAATTCCAAAGTAAGTTCATGTTTCATAATCTTTAAATTATTTAATAAATTTTCAGGTGTCAAAAGCTGTGGAGGTGTTAGCTCAGTGTTAAGTTGCATTTTAGAAATATATCCAGATGAATAGTCATTTCTTTTAGTCAAAACAGTCTTTCCAAACTTTGAAGCCATTGGTGTTTCAAAAGAGTACAAAAAAGAAAGAAAGCCAGTTGCCTGATTAAAGTTCTTTCCAGTTTAAAAATCAGATAGTCTTTTATTATTGAAAATATTTCTATTATAACTTTAATCCAGAGTTAGGAGACAGAGAAAGAAAAAACCATTTTTCCAAGTTAAAAGTTTCCATAAGAGAGAGAGAAAGAAAAAAAAAAAAGCCTCTGGGGAAACGAAAGTCACTTTCACTTCTCAATCGCCATATTGTTACTCTGTTTCCTTTGTTCCCTTGCCGAAGTGAAAGCTTACCCAGGAGTTGAAAAAAAAAGGAAAAAAAGAGGTTTCAGTACTTGCCCATCTCACGCCTGTTTCTCTCTGTCTGCTTCTATAGTTTAAATGTAGTTATAAATCCCATTTTTGAAGCAGCGGCTGGTCACTCCATCTAGCTCTGCAAAAGGCAGAGGTTTCCGGATCTTCGGAGCTGGAGACAGGCTGCATGGGGAGCTCTCCCTTCGCGCCCTGCAGATGGCTCCTAAGGCGCTGGGGGGGCTCTACCCCTCCTGTCAGGCTCTCATCTCTCCCCTTTGCCCGGGGAAGAGATTTTAAAGCCGCCAGACAGCTGTTCTGGCGGCTTTTAACAAAGATCGGAAAGGCATCCAACGAGGGATGTCTGCGATGAAGCGCTCCAAAACCGGAAGTCTAATCTAATTAGTTTTTGTCATCCCTTGAAAAATCCATGATTCACATTATTTAAAATTTAAATGAACCAGCTTTTCTAAAACACACCTCGTTCCCCTGAGGCATAGGCAAACTTTTTATGGAAAGTGATTGATATTCACCAAGTTCTTACCTTTTACAATTAATCAAGAAGACTTTAGCTTAAGATATTATCTCTTTTCACAACTGAATAACACAGATTCTGAACATTTCATTTGGTCTTTAAGAAGTGCCGCGCAGACAAAAGATGTTCAAAGCAACAGAGAGCCAGCTTGAAACAATTTGGAATTGCTGCTGATAGAGTATTGATTTAGAGAATTTGCTGAAATATTGTTAGAGCTGAGAACATCAAATCAGGATGGAGGCTAATTCAAAGCTAAATTAATGGGATGTGTAATGTTTTAGATGAAGTAATGGCCTTATGAAGCTTTGTGATAATTTTACAGTTACACTTTTCATTTTTAAATGTGCCTTTGGATTTGTTTTGGCCTATTTACTATGGATCCCGCAGCATCTGATGGTGATATAAACTCTAGCTTTTAACTGTTTCTTTAAATATTGCTTTTCCTCTCCTTGGGGTTCAGTTTGTTCTGCAGTTCATAAGAGAATAAAATATTTTTGGCCACTAAGATTTTTCTTTCAAAAATCCTGGGTTTCTTTTCTTTTGTTAAATGTGTTTGTGAATTACTTTTCTATTCTGCTTCGGTGTGCTGCTTCTTCAGCATACAAATAGCCTTTATTTAGCAACATCCCCAATTATGATGGTGTGGAAAAGGTAACTTTGTGACCAAACTTGCACTTATCACCATTAAAGATTTGTAAAGCAAAGGAAAGCTGAAGTAAGAGTATAGTCGCTGTTTCACTTACAGACCACTTGACATAATACCTGAGTTGCCATCACCTCTTATAGATGCCAAACAAGGACTACCTGAATGTATAAAAGGCTAAGATTTCCAGAAGACTGAAATGTGTATCAGATCATTATTTTGAAAATACAGTAGAACTTGCCCTTCTGATAGCATTTTTCCCCCAGGTTATTTTTATCAGGTCAAGCTGGAAATGTCTTTTTAGCAGATGATACTACATTTTATTCAGGTTTTCTCACTAAAGAGAAATATGCAGAAATACCAGCATATAGAACTTAAATTTTCATACATTGTTACCTAAAGTAATGTGATAACTATATCTTGGCTCAAAAATAGTCTTAGGATTAAATGTTGGCATTGTAAGATGATGATGATGATGATGATGATTATCTCTGCCATGGGATGCCACCTTGCCATGGCAGTGGGATCTGTATAATCCAATGATGTTGAGAGCTATTCTGAGAATAATAGAATAGAATAGAATAGAATAGAATAGAATAGAATAGAATAGAATAGAATAGAATAGAATAGAATAGAATAACAGAGTTGGAAGGGACCTTGGAGGTCTTTTAGTCCAACCCCCTGCTTAGGCAGGAAACCTTACACCACTTCAGACAAATGGTTATCCAACATCTTCTTAAAAACTTCCAGTGTTGGAGCATTCACAACTTCTGGAGGCAAGCTGTTCCACTGATTAATTGTTCTAACTGTCAGGAATTTTCTCCTTAGTTCTATTGTATTGCAATGATCACTTGAACCATAAAGATCTCACTTGAAGGCCAGGACTAAATGCATCCTACAAGCCATATGCAATGGTGAAGATTTCATCGTTGTCAGCCATTCAATCGTGTCCAACCCTCATCCAGTCTACGGATCAGCGCTCTCCATCAGCACTTTATCTCGCACCGCTTCCTTCAGCGCCATCATAGTCATTCCAGTATCAGACTTTATAGTGTCCAGCCATGAGATTCTAGGGTGGTCCTTTCTGCATTTTCCAGCATGGAAAGTGATCCATGCTGATCACTATCAGCAAGACTGATTTTTCAGGTGAGTCAGCTTGCATGATTTGGCTAAACTATGATAGCTTTTATTTGACAATCCTGGTTTTGAGTGATATTTTTGGTAAACGTCAGTCTAAGGCAGGGGTCAGCAACCTTAAACACTCAAAGAGCCATTTGGACCCATTTCCCACAGAAAAGAAAACACCAGGAGCCACAAAAACCTTTTGACATCTAAAATGAAGATAACACTGCATATATTGTTTTTTACCTTTATGCTATGTGTATAAAAAAAACTATAGCGTGTTGCATTTATGTAATCAACGAACTGCTACAGAGAAAACAAATTTTTATTTCTGCATGCAACGAAAACATTTCGAACTCTGAAAAAAAAGATGGGTCGAAAAACTCAATAAATCGTGTGCCGGTGGGTGTCACACATTGGTGGTTGTGATGCATGTTTTGAGTGACAGGGAGCCACAGCAGAGGGATGAAAGACCCACATGTGGCTCCAGAGCCGCAAGTTGCAGACTCCTGGTCTAGGGCTTCTTTGTTTGTGGTTTTTGCACTCCATGGGATGTGTAATAGTTGTCTCCAGTACCACATTTGGAAGGCAGTCACCCTTCCCCTATCTGCCTTTTTCAGAGTCCAAGTTTTGCAGCCATAAATTACAACTGGGAAAAAAAATATTGTATTGACTTTTATGCTGAATATTAGAAAACCAATTTTCATACTGGCCATTGCCTGGATCAAAACAGCTGCATCTGGACATCAGATGACATGTGGGCCCCAGAGGTCAGTGTCCTCTGCTAGGTAACCAAGGCAAGGAACTGCAGAGCAACTGGCAGGAATTGTTGCCTAAAGCTAGGCAAAAGGATTTGAAGCATTTCTAAAGCCCAGAATGAGATCCACTCAGAAGCAATATGGGATGACATCTTCCTAATTCACTGGAGGAAGAGGAGGAGGAGGAAGAGGAGGAGGAGGAGGAGAAAAGGAGGAGGAAGTAGACATAATAGCAATAGTACCTAGACTTATATGCTGTTTCAGAGTGCTTCACAGTACTCTCTAAGAGGTTTACAGAGTCAGCATATTGCCCCCAACAATCTGGGTCCACCTTTTACCAACCTCGGAAGGATGGAAGGCTGAGTCAACCTTGACCTGCTCAGAATTGAACTCCTGACGTGAGCAGTGAGTTAGCCTGCAGTACCGTATTCTAACCACTGCGCCACCACGGCTCTGTAGATTTTATTATTGTAGCTGATCTCAATAAAATTAGTTTTAGCTTTTCTATGGAGTTGATTTTCTGGTCTGGTTTCCCCAGTGAGGCTGGTACTAAAGATGCGATAGAACTATAATCATAGGAATGGAAGTATCTGGCTATTCATTCCTCCTTCATTTGTGTGCATACCACCCATGCTACATAGGTCAAAGCAATACAACACTTCCTTGCCACATGACCAAGGGCAGATTTCAATTCAAGACCTCTATTCTGATGACTAACAATCTGAAAACTGTGGTTGTTATCATGCCCAGTTTTGAAATTGTAAGGCCAGCTAACTTTAGCAGAAACCAAGATGAATTAAAATTAACCTCAATATTTCCACTGCATTCTGCCATTTACTGGTGACAACTTCATTAAAGCAAATTGCAGAAAGAAATTAATTTGAGTCTGAATAATCTGCCTCAAAGCAGAGTCAAAGGTGGGAGGGGAAAAAAAGAGACTAGAGCAAGACCAAGCAGCTGAAGGAGGAAAGACATCCTCAGTTTGCAACGTGATTAGTACATATATATACTGATGAAATTATGGTAGGTGGGAAGCAGGGGTGGGTTCCACTTACCTTCGCCACCGGTTCGCATTGTGACGTTTCGTGCGTGTCCCCTTGTGCGATTTGGCTTCCGCGCATGCTCAGAAGCAGGAATGAGCCCGAAACACAGCTGAGGAGCTCATCAGCTGTGCTTCGGGCAAAGAAATAAAGGTCAGAATTCACCCGCGGGCGGGTGGGTGAATTCAAGCCGCAGAAGGGGGAAATTCGCACAAAATCCAAAAAAAAAAAAAGATGGCTGCACGCACGGAACGGCACCGACAGTGATGTCACCAGCGGATCGCTACCGGTTCGGGCAATCCAGTCCGAACCGGGAGGAACCCACCCCTGGTGGGAAGTAGTGTGCTGAGCTTCTCTAGATAAAGATGAGAAGATGAAGCAGCTCCTGCTTATAAGCCCTCTGCTTCCTCCACACTGCTGCCAATGAGGCAGGTTCAGAGGCATGATCCTGAATTGGTGGCCTACTCTTGATGCAAAAGCTTTGTTTGTCCAGTGAAACTTAAGTGTATGTTCTTTATTCTTAGGTCCAGGAGCAAATAGCTTTGTCCTGGCAAGAAGTAAAGTGCTGTTTTAAATATTAAATCTTATCTAACATTTGCTGAAAACCATTTGGCTTTTCAGCCAACAACACGGCATCATTTTCATATATGAGTACACACACACACACACACACACACACACAGAGATATGTATGTATGTGTGTGTGTGTGTGTGTGTGTGTGTGTGTATTCACAATCTAAGCCATCACATTTCTAAAATCAGCACTAAACATGCTTTATCCCTTAATCCAGAAATATATTATGCTACCAAGGGACATTATACATATCTGCCTTCTTCTTTGCTCAACGTTAAATCATTTTATAAGCATTCTATACTTATATATGCTTTATTTCCATCATGTAGCATCTTTTATCACATTCAGCAACCAACCTTCCTATTCATATTTGTAAAAATATGCCATCACTCAACACACACATTTTATTATATGTTACTTTATATCAGGAAATGTACAATAAACTTAAACCTGCTGAAGAGCAAAAATCTGGCCTGTACAAAACCCCTGCTCAGCATATTACTCCCAAGATCTTGTTCATTGTCGCCTCTTGTCACTTTTCAAACAGAATTTATGCCAAATACCTTGATAAGCCCCTGTTGTTTTTGTATTCAGTTGAGTTTTTGCGATGCTCTCATTCAGAAATATACCTGTTTGGTCATAACCTCTCTCATCTATTACTTGAAATGCTTTCAGGTTGAAAAAGAGAGCACTTTTATTCTAAAATGAGCTTTAAAAGCGAGAGAAATGTCGATTTATTAAGAGACATATTTTCCTTTAGGACATCTGCAGCACTTAGGTCCATGAGCCAAGTTGGAATGCTAATGTGCTTCTTTAAAAAGATGTTAATTAAGCAGAAATTCTATTTCACTTTTTTATGGTGTAGCATATTATTTATGCAAAGAGCTGTATTGGAACATCATGGCACAGGAACTTTCCTCTCTATGCTTTACACGGGAAACACCTTATTCAGATATTTGCAGCACTGCTCATCTGCTACTACACTTGTTTTTGCTTGTATATGCATTCAAACCTCAGATCTCTTTGACCTCTCTCCATATACTTATGTCTTTCTAGTGAATGAATGGCATTTCATTCTATGTAATAATGGTGGTGTAGCATTATATTTTATTTCAGTCCTGTATCTAACATATTACTATTTATTATGACTAATAACAATTAAAGTTAATAAGTTGATGTATAATAATATTATGTTATTAATATCATGATGAATTTTAATATTTAGTTACTATCTAGGTAATATTTAGTTAAGTTTTATTCAATTTTGGAGGTTATTTTTATTATTAATATTTTTTGAAGCTAGTAATGTTAATAATATTAGTTTAAGATTTTTGTATTTTATATTTAGCTATTAGTTATGCATTATTTATCTAAGTTTTATTTAATTCAGAGGAAATGTTGTACAAGGTAGAGGATTGAAGGGAGGAGGAAGGAAGTTTTTTGTTTGCCTATCTTTTTTTCTTTTTTCTCTCTTTTATCTTAGTTATGTCTTTCTTGTATTGTTAGAGATTTTTCTTTTTTTTCTTTCTCTTTTTTGTATCTTTATTATTTTACATATAGACGATATATTATTAGTGTATAATTTGGAGTTGAAGTTGTCAAAAAATAATGTTTTGCTTTTATTAATGTAATTTAAACTTATTTAACTGATATTATGCCCTGTATTCTCTCTGGGAAGTCTGGGAAAAATAAAAAATGCTTGTACTTTATATTTAATATTTAGCTATTATCTATGTAATTTTGTACTAATAAAACTTTTTGAATTAAAAAAAAACAATTAAATATTAGCAACCACAGCAACAAGAAATGCAAAAAAATGCAAGCCAGGCATTTTTGATCAACACATGTATTGGGATGTGGTTAATCATTAGCTTTCCAAATTGTTGAGTGCTAATTAGCAGTTGGCAACCAAATTAGAAGCGAGGACTCATTGGAAAAGACCTTGATATTGGGAAAGATTGAAGAAGTGGTTTACCCTTGCCTCCTTCCTAGGGGTGACAGAGAGAGAGAGAGAGTGACTGGTCCAAAGCACTTAGCTTTGCACTTAGCACTTCATACCTAAGTCAGGACTAGAACTCATGGTCTCCCCATTTCTAGTCTGTTCTTTTCTACACTACAGCAAATTGGCTCTCTTGAATTTACAGCAAACCTAGTGGTAGAGATACTTGGCTTGAACAGCAGTAAGAAAATCTGAGTTGTATTTTTGAATTCTCACAAAGACCTGACCAATATAAGAACAATACATTGTTCTAAATCTGCATTGTCTATGGCTAAATCAAATTCCCCGGACTGCTGCCCTCCTTCCAGTATTTCATGACTCATCTGCAGATATACCCTTTTTCTGGCTGTCTGGCTGTCAAAAACAAGACCAGAAAATGAGGATTAGAAAAAGGAAGGAAGGAAGGAAGGAAGGAAGGAAGGAAGGAAGGAAGGAAGGAAGGAAGGAAGGAAGGAAGGAAATCTCAGGGGAGTAGTTCTCTTAGTAGCCTAATTTTCCCAACTGTAGCATGCCTGTGGCTATTTTATTGTGAAGTTGGGAGGCTGAGAGAGAGATAGCTTGGAAAATGTACTTTTCTAGCAGTAAATTGGTAAGGGGAAGGGAAAGCTTAAAGGTAAAATCTCTTTTAAAAAACAGGCAAAGAAATAACTCTATTTAATGTTTTTTGTGTGTGTACTTAGCAAGTGCTATCTGTGCCAGTAAACACACTCACGTAGAACTAGCTTGAAAAATTAATTCCCATAGATAAATAAGGTCTTATTTGGGAGAAGTGTATTTTTTTTTTTGCAGGAGAGAGATGCTTGTTTAAAACTCAAAAGGGAGATGATGTGAAAAGCAAGTCAATGGGAGGGAGGATATATCCCTTCATCTAACTAAAACCACCCACCCTTACTCCATTTGAAACTGAAACTGAAAGAATCAAAATCAAAATCAAAATAATTTGACCTGGGATTGACTCTGCAGCGATTGTCTTAGAGGCATCTGGTAGGTACAAGAGTAGTGTGTGCAGAGGGGTCAAAAAAGTCAAATTGGCAGCCACAACCATGAGTTTAAAGCTCTGCTCTCCAGAGAGCTGCAGGTTAGCATAATATGTCCGAAGTAGGATAACTTCAGCCTGGTCATTTGTGCCTCAAATGAGAACTCTGGTTTGCTTTGTTTGATAATCCATGTGCTTTGTTTTCTTGGCTGTCTATAGTATTCTCAGTTTTATCCAACACCAAATTTAAAAGTTAACACTTTTCTTATCCTGCTTCTTCAAAGTGCAACTTTTGTTTCCATAGAGTAACACAGGAGACATGATAGCTTGCACATTTCCGAGAAGAATAGAGTAGAGTAGAGTAGAGTAGAGTAGAGTGGAGTGGAGTGGAGTGGAGTGGAGTGGAGTGAAGTGGAATGGAATGGAATGGAATGGAATGGAATGGAATAGAATAGAATAGAATAGAATAGAATAGAATAGAATAGAATAGAATAGAATAGAATAGAATAGAATAGAATAGAATAGAATAACAGAGTTGGAAGGGACCTTGGAGGTCTTCTAGTCCAACTCCTTGCTTAGGCAGGAAACCCTATACCCGTGGTGGCGAACCTATGGCATGCGTGCCACAGGTGGCACGCGGAGCCATAGCGGCCGGCACGCGAGGGTTGCCCACCGGCAAACTGGAAGTGCGGAAAAATGCACTTCCAGTTTGCCGGTGAGCTGTTTTTTGCACTCCGGAGGGTTCAGGGAAGGTCCCTGAAGCTCCGGAATGCAAAAAACTACAAAACGGACAAACCGGAAGTGCATTTTTTCTGCACTTCCGGTTTGTCCGTTTTGTAGTTTTTTGCATTCCGGGGCTTCAGGAAGCTTCCCTGAACCCTCCCGAGTGCAAAAAACAGCTCACCAGCAAACCGGAAGTGCGTTTTTCCGCACTTCCGGTTTGCCCATTTCGTCATCCCAGGCTCCGGTAAGGCCTTTGCGCGGGGGTGGGGGTGTGTGTGCATGCGCAGGGGGCAGCATGGGGGGGTTGTGCGCATGCGTGGGGGGAGGAAATGGGTGTGGGCACGCGAGCGCACGCGAGCGCCCCCCCTTTTTGGCACGTGAGCCTAAAAAGGTTCGCCACCACTGCCCTATACCATTTCAAACAAATGGTTATCCAAGCGCTTCTTAAAAACTTCCAGTGTTGGAGCATTTACAACTTCTGGAGGCAAGTTGTTCCACTGATTAATTGTTCTGTCAGGAAATTTCTAGGTTGCTTCTCTCCTTGATTAGTTTCCACCCATTGCTTCTTGTCCTACCCTAAGATGATTTGGAGAATAACTTGACTCCCTCTTCTTTGTGGCAGCCCCTGAGATATTGGAACACTGCTATCATGTCTCCCCTAGTCCTTCTTTTCATTAAACTAGACATACCCAGTTCCTGCAACCGTTCTTCATATGTTTTAGCCTCCAGTCCCCTAATCATCTTTCTTGCTCTTCTCTGCACTCTTTCTAGAGACTCCACATCTTTTTTACATCGTGGCAACCAAAACTGGATGCAGTATTCCAAGTGTGGCCTTGCCAAGGCATTATAAAGTGGTATTAACACTTCACGTGATCTTGATTCTGTCCCTCTGTTTATGCAGCCTAGGTATTTCTGTAGGTATAGACACAGCAAGGCATTGGAATATCTTTCCCAAAACCTTCTGAGAGCTATCCTACTGAGTGCTACTCTGTGCCATATTTCTTGATTGCTGGTTGCTTTATTATTGATAGTCAACCCTAAAATAATTTATTGCTTGTTGTTTTCCCTTTAAATCTTAAGACAAATTGTTTAGCTTTTTTAAAAAGATCAGATTCCGCATACTAGGAACCTCCTCCCCTCCATGCCCGAGAGAGAGGAAAAAAAGAGTATTTGGGCTATTTCCTTTTGAAATGCAAATGAGTGCAACAGATCCTTAAACAAACGGTTATTAAATCAGAAATGTATCTTTGTGTACATTGCCACTCAGCAATCATCTATCCAACTGTCTGTAAAATGCTGAGGGATGTAAATAAAAGAAAAGGTTGGCTTGGAAGAACTTGCCAAAAGCACTTGAACAGAGTCCTGCAAATTCAGCACTTCACAAATTATCCAGTGCAGGCAAAAAGAAACAGGATGGGCCATAAAGTTTAAGGGTCCCTAGTGGACCATGTTTGTTTTGGGCACTTAATTATGACAGGAAATGTTAATGATTGTTCAATAGATTTGGAAATGAAGGCAGTAATAGCCATTTTGGGGTTCTGGATGATAACAATGTTGCATAGGTATCAAAAAATGGGTATTACTAGCTGAACAAAAAGACTGCAGATACTGTATATACTGTTTTCTTAGAAAACAATGAAGGGCTGAAAAGTAAAATATGGACAGACAGAAATAATAATCAGATTGGCCCTAACTGATAAAGAAAAGGAAGCAGGTGCTCTGAAACAATGCAATAGCTGGAACCAGGAATGTCTGCATATTAAAAAAGAATCAATATGGTGGCCTCAGTGCAGGGGTGGGTTTTAACTTACCTTGCTGCCAGTTTGCTTCCTCCCACACCTTGTGGGTGCGCCTTGTGGGTGTGCCTCATGGGCACACGCACGCTTTGCACGAGCACGCATGCACAGTGCCAAAAAATCCAGAAAAAAAAGCCAAAAACAAGATGGCAACTGCATGCACAGTGCCAGAAACCCGGCTTCTGCGCAAGCTCAGAAGAAAAAAAACTAAAAAAATAAATTCAAAAAATTCAAAAAAAATTCAAAAAAAGATGGCGGCGCCCACGGAGCGGCACCAACCAAACCGGATTGGTGACATCATCATGACATCACCAGCGGGTTGCTACCAGTTCGGGTGAATCGGTCCAAACCAGGAGGAACCCACCCCTGCCTTAGTGGTATGATCAAATCTATGATACTCAGGCAGAGCTTTATTCATACTATGGTGGCCATATGAGGGGTTTTTTAACTATAGCTTGCAGACAATCTTGGTTTGCGGCAATCTGTAAGCTACTTCAGTTATTCAAGCCATGAATGAGCCCATTCGCTCTTCCCTTTGCTCACTGTGATTCTCCTCTTTTAGGGTCTGAAGAAGGCCATGATTTGACATTTTATCGAAAACACATATCTTCAGTTTATCTCTTTCTTTACTGAGGGAGAAAGGTCTTTGTATCTGTATACTAAAAGGATATTAGACTTCAGGACATGTTTGTTAACAACATGAGAAATACCAAACTGTGGTTTTGTTTTATGCCAGGACCATCCCAATGCAAACTTAGTATATCTTACCAGTTCCTCTTATAGTTCCATGCACTTGTTTGTTAAATTTAATGCACACTGTTCTTCTCAGAGTTCATACTCTCCAAGTCATCAACTGCTAAAGAGCCAAGCAGTCATAGAAATATGCTGTATTAGCAAATTTGAACTACATCCTAAACCAGTGGTTCTTAACCTGTGGGTCATGACCTCTTTGGGGGTTGAATGACCCTTTCACAGGGGTCACCTAAGACCATCAAAAAACACATATTTCCGATGGTCTTAGGAACCAAGACACCGCTCCTCTATCTGTCTCCAGGTGGGTCCACCCACATGCAAATCGACTACTGCAAAAAAAAAATCTGTACCATGGGAACTTCTGAGCATGTGCAGAAGCCGAATTTCCAGCACTGCGCATGCATCGCCATCTTGTTTTCAGCTTTTTTTTGCACTTAAAAAAAATTCAGCACTGCGCATGTGTGTTCGTGCAAAGTGCGCACACACCCATGAGGTACGGCCACGCAGCGCAGGAGGAAGTGAATCGGCAGCAAGGTAACTTAGAACCCACCCCTGAGTTTCCTAATAATTTTATTATTTTATGGTTGGGGGTCACCACAATATGAGGAACTGTATTAAAGGGTCGCGGCATTAGGAAGCTTGAGAACCACTGTCCTAGACATCTTTTATTTCCTCCTCTATCTACTTTAGCAACAATCAGTTTGTGAAGAAGCCATAAAATCTCTTTTGGAGATTTTCATACATATCCACTGGTTTCTCATCAATTGTTTTTAGGGAAGTTATGCTTACTTGAACCAATGGAGTTTTGCAATGTAAACTTTTCTGAAGATGTTTGAAAAATGACTTGAAAGGTAATGTTTAAATAAAACATTATCTGAGATGTTGCTCAGCAGTTTAGTTATGAGAACAATTAATCAGTGGAAGGGCTTGCCTTCAGAAGTTGTGGGTGCTCCATCACTGGAGGTTTTTAAGAAGAGATTGGGCAGTCATCTGTCTGGAATCGAGTAGGGGATTGGACTAGAAGACCCTCAAGGTCCCTTCCAACTCTGTTATTCTGTATTCTGTATGTGCTAGGGCATGCACTCCTATATTAAATCCAGGGCAATATGTTTCCAAAAGTCAGGTAGATAGCCACAATCAGCCAATAAAAGCGCTGCTCCTTGGCACATGAAAAAAGGGGGTGGGAATTTGATTGCAAAATTGTGGCTGCCATCTTAACTTTTTGACCTCTTTGGTTCCCCACAATTTTTTTTATCAGGATTTATTCACTGTTGAGTAATGAAAATACTCACTCGTGAAAAATATTAAAGTGACTTTTTAAAAAATGCATAAGGTCTCTCTTTGCATGCATGGTTCTAGTTCACTCCAGTTCAACCACCATGGCTGGGGTGAGAGGAGTAGTGAAGTATTAGTACTTGGGGAAGGGTGAACTAAAAAGAGAGATTATTTTTCCCACATATTCTTCTTCTATCCATTGATGCTATATATACATTCCTAAAACAACAAATTTCTGTTTAGGCATTTTCTTTCGGGTATCATTCTACCAGGGGCGGGTTCCTCTTACCTGCCTACCGGTGTGCTGCACGTGCATCATCACGTTTCGCACATGCGTGTCCCCTCGCGAGATTTTGCTTCTGCGCATGTGCAGGAAGCAAAAAAAGGCCAAACATTCAGAAAAAAAGATGGTGCCGCATGACAGACCGGCGAAAACAGCACCAGAGCCGTCACGCGCAAATTGTGCAATTGGCGGGCCACTACCGGAACGACAGAGTGGACCGCACCGGTAGGAACCCACCATTGCATTCTACTAATTTAAGCTGGCCAACCCTGCTTTTTCTGAGCTGAGAATAATTTATCATTCAATTTTGTTCTATTACCAGTCTTGTATAATTTAGATCACATGTACATTCATACACTGAAAAGATGGCAATAGAAAAATCCTACTTTTCATGTTTAAAAAAGAAATCCCTTTCAGGTCATCACTGTCATTACCAACACCATCATCATCATCCACATCAGCAGCAGCAGAAATTGCAGTAAATATGTACTGTTGTATCAGAAGAAGTCTATTATTTTAACCCAAATAGTACATGCCAGTTTATTCACTTGCTCACTCTTTCCATGTCATAAAGATTTTGACAGAATTAAGTGAACCATGATCAAAGTATACTCTGGAAGCATCTGGTCTTTGGTTTCAGATGAATGCATTTCATGTCAGTGTCGGTTTGCTTGTATGTGATGAATTTCATGGATTGACTCAAGTTGCTTACAGAACTTTGCAGACAAAAGATGCAACCCTGGCTGAAACATCCACTGTCCTTCACAAGGGACGGATTCCATGTGAAAACTCAAATGCCATTTGAACCATGGTAGTGCAGGGGAAGGGACTTTCTTTAATTTTATGGGCTTTAAAACAATAACGGCACATCACTGTTTTAGAATCAGCCTCTCAACCCAAGTCCTAGTCTATCTTCTGTTGAAACAAAAACTGTGATTTGATTATGTTGTACGAGAGTCTGTTCTAATTGAAAAAAAAAATGCATTGTAAAAATCGAAAAATAATAGAATTGTAAGGACTTGCTATGCCTCAGAAGGTTATATAATCCAGCCAACTCCACAAAGGCAACTTCATCAATGAATCAATGAATCTTTTTCTTGACAAAGAAAAATACAATTGAATGGTTTTATACTAAGCTGATGCTTTCAGTGCAGTGCCTTAAGATAAACATTTTTGCTCCATCTATGAAGAAGCACTATATAATAAGCAGCTTCAGAGCTGTTCTTTGTTTGTTTTCTTTCATTTTTTTCAGTATTTATCATCCATCCCCATTCCAAAGGACCCTGTTTGGTGTACGGGATCCAGCAAAAAGAAGATGAAAATGGAAAAGCTCCATTAGAACATGCTCTAATTCTATTGCTGAATCAGAACAATATCAAAAACAAAGATAAACCTAGAAAGCAAAGGTGAACCTAAATAAATTTTATTATTTACCAATCTGACCGTAAGATAGGTACTTACAATCAGCTAGGACCCAAAGTATGTTGAATTAAAACAATTTGAATTGTTTTACAGCATCAGAGCGTGCATGTACTTCTGCTGTGGAAACAATATGAGTGCCAGTTTGATTTGGTGGTTGAGACACTAGACTAGAAAGTGGGAGACTGTGAATTCTAGTTCTGCCTTAGCCATGAAAGCCAGTTGGGTGATTTTGGGCCAGTCACTCTCTGTCAGCCCAACTCACCTTGTTGTTGGGATGGGGACAATAGGAGGAGGAAAGGGTGTTGCTTGTTTGCTGCCTTGAGTTATTTATAAAAATAGTAAAGATGGGATACAAATCAATCAATTAATAAATATTTAATCAGGCTGGAGTTATTACAGTGGCGGCCTTGACATATTATCTTGACGTCTTCTTGACCAGTTTGAAGTAACTGGGGTATATGCTTAGGTTGCAAGCTTACAACAATTATATACATTATATATTTATTCTTAGAAGAATAAATCAATCCAATGAAATAATCCCCATAATGTTTCAATTCTTTTAGAACTGGAATTAATGCTAAGTAGGAAGGGATAGGCATGGATGGATAATTTTATATTTGTTTGATTTCAGTACAATTTATCTAACCAATAAAGTGTTCTTTTAGAAAAAGGATTTTTTTTGCAACACTCTATTTTGCCTGTAGGCAAACAGGACCCAGATTGTTAGGGGCAATATGCTGAACTCTGTAAACCGCTTAGAGAGGGCTGTAAAGCACTATGAAGCGGTATATAAGTAAAGTGCTATTGCTATTGCTATTTGACAAATTTGTGTCAGTAACATGCCCTATACCAGTGATGGCGAACCTTTTTTTCCTTGGGTGCCGAAAGCTTGTGCGCGCAAGCTATCACGCATGCACGAGTGCCCACACCCATAATTCAATCCCTGGGGAGGGCGAAAATGGGTTCCCCGCCCCCCCCAGAGGCCCTCTGGAGGCCGGAAACGGCCCATTTCCCAACTGCTGGTGGGCCTGGTATGCCCGTTTTTCACCCTCCCCAGGCTCCAGAGGCTTCCCTGGAACCTGGGGAGGGCGAAAACAGCCTCTCCCGCCCCCCGGAGGCTCTCCGGAAGCCAAAAACACCCTCCCAGAGCCTCCATGCGAGCCGAAAATCAGCTGGCCGGTGTGCACATGCACACTGGAGCTGAGCTAGGGCAATGGCTCGTGTGCCGGTAGATATGACTCCGCGTGCCACCTGTGGCACGCGTGCCATAGGTTTGCCATCACTGCCCTATACATAGGCTTCATGTAAAGGCTGAGAAATAAAATTAGCCTTTCCTTCAACAGTTACAAAGAAATTCACTGAAAGTCACCAAGAAAAAGCTTTCATAATGTCTGGTATGAAGAAGGTACATGTTTTGACAACTAGAATCAGGAACTGTCTTGAAATGCTAATTTCTGACTGGTCCGAGGATTTGTTTCAGGGAAGACAAAGATCAAGTGCTAAAAAGTTTGTGATTGTTCAAGATTCACAAAAGAGTTCCATATCACAGTGTGCCAAAGGAATACTGTGATTTTTGGCAAGCAATTTATTGTATAGTTAGAGCTGATCATTACCTGAAATAATCACATACCGTCAGAGGCCATGTGGAAAAGATTGGGTTAGTGTGAAAACGTTGCAAATGATGAGCTCCAACCAGGAGGAAAATTGTTTCCCAAAATTATGACTTTCCAGTAGGGATTAGAAAGAATTCAGTTATATATCTAGCTGGGAGAAAATACCGGTCTTTTGTTCCCTGCAGGTCTTTGGCAGGTTGAACGCTAATAGGAATGAAGTCCAACTTGTATTTGTCTTTCCTCAGGGGGGAAATAATAATAAAAAAAGAGGCAGATTTCCTTTACTTTCTGAAATATACCAGGTGGTCAAAAGATCTAATTCATCTTTCTTTGATACTAAAAAAAGCTTGGCATGCTTAAATCGGCACTAGATCCTTGCCAGACTGGGCGCTTCCTCCCAGATACTTCCTGTCATGTCATGTGATTAAATAACACTGGATTATTGCATGGGGTCATTCCTTGAACCGAAGAGGAAATGCTTGGTCTTCTTTTTTTAAAGGACAAAAAATGAGAGTCCTCGTTCACATTTAAAGGAAATTATATAATCTCTGTCTGGTACTGTAACTATTTCTCTTGATTTTTTCTTTTGTTAAACCTTCTCCTAGAAATCTTTCCCTAAAGCCGACAGATAAATCATATAGATATAGTCATTCATTCATATTTTCTAGTGGAGTATTAGAATACTGAAGTATTCTTGATGATATCTCTTATTGAAATAGAGAGAAATGAAAGATGGACTCCTTAGTGCTTCCTGAGCTTGGTTGTTTTGTTTTGTTACCAAACAAGGTAGAATAACAGAATAACAGAGTTGGAAGGGACCTCGGAGGTCTTCTAATCCAACCCCCTGTTTAGGAAGGAAGCCCTATACCAGTGATTGCTAACCTTTTTTTCCTCGGGTGCCGAAAGCGCGTGCACGTGCGCTATCCACTGCATATGTGTGTGCCCATACCCATAATTCAATGCCCCCCAACATACCCTGCCCCTGTGCATGCATGCGTGACACCCCCCCCCGCTCCCTGACTTCCGGTGGGCCCGGTAGGCCCGTTTTTTGCCCTCCCCAGGCTCCAGAGGCTTTCTTGGAACATGGGGAGGGCCAAAACGCCCTCCCCCACCCCCCGGAGGCCCTATGGATGCCAAAAACGCCCTCCCAGAGCCTCTGCATGAGCTGAAAATCAGCTGGCCGGCACGCACATACACGCTGGAGCTGAGCTAGGGCAATGGCTTGCGTGCCGGCAGATATGGCTCCGCGTGCCACCTGTGGCACACATGCCATAGGTTCACCATCACGGCCCTATACCTTTATCTTCAGTGGTAGAAGGGAGTGGGTTTGTCCTAAATAAACAGGATTATCTCCAGACAATCAAGCAATAAACAATGCCATAATCAAGGAACTACCAACTCAGGCAAATAATCAAGCAATAAACAGCACCCTTATTAAAGATCTACAAAGGGAAAGAAACCACACCTACACCAATACTGAAAGGCAGGGTACTGTATAAACAAACTCAGAGCAAACCTCACACATTTACAAGCACTATTGATGTTATTTAGTCTGGTAATGAAACATCTGCAAGAAAACAACCCAGTTTTAGAGAGCACCAAAGACTCCACATTTCATCATCAGGCTATAGTTATTTTCTTTTATCAGAAATGAAAGAGACATACCCATGCTTCTTTTTTGAAGCTGGGATTCCCCCCCCCCCACTGTATTTTAGCTCATTTTTCAAGATAAAATTAGTTATTTTCATTTATTAGTGATTTCTGGGGGAATCTGCTCTGAAAATGAAAATGGATGCTCACTGGATGCTTCTAAATTATAATCCTGTACTTGCTGAGTCTACATCTAAATATGCCAGAAAAAAAATACTAATGTTCTACTGCCTCATCAACAATAGGCAGGCTATAAATTTTAGTTGGTTGCATTTCAGTGTAAAAATACAAGTGAGTTTTATGTCAAAGCTTGAAACGATGTTGTTCTCGTACTTTAAATATGATGCTATGATCAGGAAAAGGTATAAAAAGGATAAAGCGGAGAGACTGTTGTTTTCATTATGCTATCCTGTGATTTAACAACCAAAGCTTCAGAATAGATCGTCAGTGCACATGTACTTGAACCCAAAGCACAGTATCTTAACTCTGACTTCGGTCTTTAAAGTTTTATTGGGTGATTTCTCTACGTTCAGAGCAGCTCTATCCTGCTACTGCTAACAAGAGCCATATACAAAGAAATATATTAGGTGTGTATTTGCATACAACAACCGTGTAGACTTCTTGGATTTATAAATATATTTCTCACAATTCATAAAGTGCTGAAACTTTGCTTTCCTAGAGAAACCATTCTTTTACCAACAGGTAGAATTTCTACTATGTCTTATTAGATGAGATATTTTTTAACGTGACAGAGAAAGTCCCCTCAGCTGTATTTTCCAACCTGCTCTTCACAGAGCTATAACCAGTGGTGGGTTCCTACCAGTGCGGTCCACTCTATAGCACCGGTAGTGGCCTGCTGGTGATGTCACAGTACCACAGTGCGATCGGTTGCCGGTGCCTGGGTGCCGCCATTTTTTTTTAAAAAAATTAATTTAAAAAAAAATTTCTTCTGTGCATGCCCAAAAGCCGAGTTTCCGGCACTACTCATGGGCTGCCTTCCTACCCCACAGTGAGTCCAAGCAGGGGAGGTGGCTGAGGAAGCGCGTGAGACGCTGAAAGAACGGGCGGCAGGAGCTATCTCCATTCCCCTCCCTTCAGCAGTCCGAGAAGCCACGAATGCACAGTGATGATCCTAGGCATTTTTGCACGTTTGAGGCTTCTCAAGCTGCTGAGGGGAGGGGGAATGGGCAGCAGGACCTATCTCAGTTCCCCTCCCTTCAGCGGTCTGAGAAGCCACGCCCACCCAGTCACATGGCTGGCAAGCCACACCCACAAAATAGCCATGCCCACAGAGTGGTAGTAAAAAATTAGGAACCCGCCCCTGGCTATAACAACCAATAGTAATTATTATGTCTTCTTTTTTTAACACATCATTTTCCTGAAAGATAGTAATGAATACTGACAAAAGATACGTCACCAAATAAATGCATACTGGTGCGTTTCTGCTGATGTAAGCTTGCTTGAAATGAGATTCTGCCCCTTTTTGTGAACCCTTGGGTTGCTTCTTCTCTTCATGATTCATGATTCTTCTCAACTTGAGGACTAGCATTTGCCTCAACATTTCAGGCCACTGAACCAATTGAAATTGGCAGTCTATTGAGTATCATCCTTCATGAAGGTGGTGCTGCATGTTCAATATAGCAGACATTTTCCAATTCCAGCATGATACGCAAAAAATGAAAGACTAGTCTTCCATCTTTATGATAGCATAGTAGATTATAATTTAATTGGTTTTCCAACTGAGGCTTTTTTTTTAAAAAAATGGAAATATCTTCATATGCATTATATATTCTTTATTTTCAAAATGTTTATTTTGGGGAGTTTCAGGCAGCTGGTTCATCTACATTTAATTTCTAGCATCTGTGTCTTGGATCACCATAGATTTAAAAAGTTACAGATAAAAGGTATTTTCATGTCGATTTGCATTTGAATTCAGATTTAAGTCTTTTAGTTGCAAAGGGATTTGTTTGCACCCATCTGCATGAAGAAATGTGGCATTTTCTTCAAAAGCCAGAGCATTTGTGTTTCTGTTGCTTCAGCTTCAGAGGATGGCTGCATATATCTGAGGCAACACATCATATTTAAAAATCATCAATGGTAACAAAACTGCAACAGTAATTGGCAGTTCCACCATCATGAAGGAATTATATCTTAATCAGTAGAGTTAATGGTATAAGTTACTGTTAGAATATTCATGACTGGGAGAGCCAATGGTAACAAGATCAGCCAATGAATAGGCATAGCAACTAAGTCAGCCAATGGGAGCTAAACACATCTGAGTCTGTGCAGAGAATCGAAACTGAAGCTAGAAGGCTGGGCGTGGCTCAGCCCACTCTGTGCTGTTGTCTCTCTCTGAACTCTGAACTAGAAGCTGCTTGTATTTTGCTTGTAACTGGTACTATGTTAAAGAAGAATTCTACTTGTGGCATTGTGTGTGTATATATATATACACAAACATATACATACACATACACATACACATACACACATACACACACACACAGACATATATATATATATATACATATACATATACATATACATATACATATACATATACATATACATATACATATACATATAAGGGGTATGGCTATCTGACGAGAGCAAAATAAGCTCAAAATAGATCTATAATAGTCTCCCTTTATTTTCATTTATCAGCAAAAAAATCCTATATATATATATATATATATATATATATATATATATATATATATATATATATATATATATATATATATATATATATATATATATATATATATATATATATATATATATATATATATATATGTATATATGTATATATGTATATATGTATATATATATATATGTTTTTTTTTCTGTCGAGTCATATATATATATATATATATATATATATATATATATATATATATATATATATATATATATATATATATATATATATATATATATATATATATATATATATATGTTTATAAAGAAGTTAATGAATCCAGCTGAATCAGTTATCTGTGTGTGCTTCTGGTTTTGATTTATGCAACAAACTCTGATAGTTACTATCATGCAGTAACTATGCTATGAGCTACGCTATGAGAAGAGACATGGGCATTAAAATACTCAGAAAAGGAAATAGAGAAGAATTCATCTTGTTACATTTGTGAGCTGGGTATATTGAGACCCATCACAAAAAGTGGCAATAATCAATCTTCGTTGATTCCTCAAAAGGTAACTAAAAATGAGCCTGATTAATATTTGGATGGAAAACTACTGGAAATTATAGGCTGTCGACTAAATTAGGAAGTCTAAAAAGCTTTCTGGAAGAAGGCAATAGGCCCCATGTTTTTAGAACTGTGGTCAAGAAGGCTGCATGGATATGTCCTGTAACCACCAGGAACTGAACTTGACTAATGGTGAAAGTCTTAAACATGGGGGAATTAGAAATGTTTGTTTTATTCAGCTGTTGATATTACAATACACATTACTGTAAGTTCTGAATACTTTTCTTAGAAAAGCACAAAAGGAGGAGGAAGAGGAAGAGGAGGCAGACATGTCTCTCAACAGCACCACTGAGATCCTGTATACACTGTACAGTTGGACATTTTATTGGATACATCATCTGTGTCCACCAAATTGTTTCTTTCATGGTGCAGAAAAGCGAAGGGATTGCCTTGTGTCTGATTTTTTTAAAACCTTTACCTCTGCTGTCATGATATGCACAAAGGCATTAAGACTGTTTTCCATGTCAATCTCTCTCCTTGGTTTTGTCCCACTTTTGTCTTGTTCTTTGTCAATTATTTGCTTTTGATGTTTTCTGATGTTGAATAAATAAACCATAAAGTTAGAGTTTTGTTACTTGAACTTAGTGGGGTGTGGGCTCATTCTGATCTGGTTACAGGGATTGACTAGGACTCAGCTATGGGCCAATTAAGTTGTATTCAGTTGTTGATATTACAATACACATTATTGTAAGTTCTGAACACTTCTCTTAGAAAAGCAGGGGGCGGGGGAAAGGACGAAGAGGAGGCAGACATGTCTCCCAACAGCACCACACTGAGTTCCTGGATATACTATAAATAAATAGAGACTGAGATGGATGTTTTGAAGAGAGAAGACTATTATGTAAGTATTTATTAATCTTTTACTTAGGTAAAATATATGTACAAGATTACTTACCCACTATTATTTTCCAACACATTTGCCCTGAGGATACTTTGCCCAAAGGAGCTCAGTGAGTGACCAATGCAATATATAAATCAGTGGTGAAATCCAATTTTTTTTACTACCGGTTCTGTGGGTGTGGCTTGGTGGGCGTGGCGTGGTGTGGCTTGGTGGGCGTGGCAGGGGAAGGATACTGCAAAATCTCCATTTCCACCCCACTCTGGGGCCAGCCAGAGGTGGTAATTGCCAGTTCTCCGAAACTACTCAAAATTTCCGCTACTGGTTCTCCGAACTGCTCAAAATTTCCGCTACTGGTTCTCCAGAACCTGTCAGAACCTGCGGGATTTCACCCCTGATATAAATAGGATACTGTATGAGCTTATAATCAGTCCTCTGGGACTGACCTTTTGCCACCTAGTCACTTATAAATTTCGCTATAAGAATGAGGGTAGATTTTGGCATCTCACATTTACTTTTCAGGGATTTCAAGCTACAGTTCCAATACAAGGCACGGGGAATGCAAAATACACAGGCCAAGAGTGTCTTCTTTTTAGCTGCAGCTTTGAGTGAAATCTGTACCCTGAATTGTTAGGTTAAAAAGGTGCGCCTCTTCCATTTGTCCTGGTAATGTTTACAGTACTTTGCCACTGCCAAAACGGAAAGGCATTTGACTTACATTTCTTTTCAGCTCTTTTGTATCAACAAAAGGCTATAAACTGCCTCTCATTCAACAAATAATAAATGCCCATGCTGCACTTTGGGAGCATCTCATGACTTCAGGTAATAGTTTTTAGATCTCCCATGAATGAAATCGCTCACTGTTTGCAACCCAAAGAATGAGTTTGTTATCTGAATAGGATGGTTTCAACCATCACGGAAGATTTTCAAATATCCGCAGCATGTTTTTAATCCTCTTTCTTCTTTCTTTTCCTTCTTGGTAACCAAGTGGTTTCTTAAGAAGACTATTTTACAGTAGAATAAATCCAGCAAATGATATACACAATAGTATGTATATTGTATCAATTTCAGATTTTATTCTCTCTGGATTTCAGCTACCTTCTTTGTTTCTCCCTTAAGTATTCTCTTTTTATTTCTAATTTTACTCAGTCTTGAAAGATCATAGTCATCGAGGCTTCTGGGTAATTTACATCCTGGGCTGAGTAGTTTTATGGGCATCTGTTTAATTATCCTCGTGTTATTATTTTATAATGAAGTTCTCTTTCCTCACTGGCAGTTCAGATTTTTTTCCTATTGTTTGTTCTTGATCCGAGAAAAGCAGAATTTAATCATTCAAAGAAATCAAGCAAAGTTTGTTGCCGATGTACAGTTACACGTTTGAAATTCGTGGTATTCCTAACTTTAGATCATAAAAGTACATTTTCCAAGCCCTGATTTTAGGCATAAAGTGATCTAGCGATCTAGGGAGATTTCAATCATTTTTATTTATGTATTTTAACATTAATTTGATGTGGTTTGAGGAATTCTGATTTGCATCTTGGACACCAGTCAGTGCTGTGTTTTCAATCTTTGGATTAAAGTAGAGGTACTAGGTGTGTATATGTGTGGGATGGAACTTGATGGATAAACTGAGAATGAAGTGATCAAGAATCAGATCCTAGTTATGATACTGATGGACAATACCTTCTGAAGACAACATGGAAAGGATGGTCAAACTTTACTGTGAGATTACAGGTAGTCCTCAACTTATGACCATAATTGAACCCAAAATTTCTGTTGTTAAGTGGGACATTTGTTAAGTGAGTTTCACCCCATTTTATGGCCTTTCTTGCCACAGTTGTTAAGTTGTTGTTCTTAGTTGTGAAGTCGTGTCCGACCCATCGTGACCCATGGACGTTCCTCCAGGTCTTCCTGTCCTCTACCATCCCCCGCAGTCCATTTAAATCTCACGCCGACTGCCTCAGTGACTCCATCCAGCAACCTCATTCTCTGTTGTCCCCTTCTTCTTTTGCCCTCAATCGTTCTCAGCATTAGGCTCTTCTCCAGTGAGTCCTTCCTTCTCATTAGGTGGCCAAAGTATTTGAGTTTCATCTTCAGGATCTGGCCTTCTAAAGAGCAGTCAGGGTTGATCTCCTCTAGGACTGACCGCTTTGATCGCCTTGCAGTCCAAGGGACTCGTAGGTGTCTTCTCCAGCACCATAGTTCAAAGGCCTCAATTCTTTGGCGCTCAGCCTTTCTTATGGTCCAACTTTCACAGCCATTGCAAACAGTTGTTAAGTGAATCACTGTAAATTGATAAGTTAGTAATATGGTTGTTAAGTGAATCTAGCTCCCCATTGGCTTTGCTTGTCAGAAGGTCACAAAAGATAATCACATGACCCCAGGATACTACAACTGTCATAAATATGAACCAGTTGCCAAGCATCTGAATTTTGATCACGTGATCATGGGATGCTACAAAGGTCATAAGTGTGAAAAATGGTCATAAGTCACTTTTTTCAGTGCTGCTGCAACTTTGAATGGTCACTAAATGAACAGATAGTACAGGTAGTCCTCAACTTATGACTGGATTCTGATTGATGGGTTAAAGTTGTGATAGATCCACCCAAAAGCTTCCTAGGATCCAGTTTTGAACCTCTGACATCGTCTCCCCTGTTCATGTGATTGCATTTTGGGCACTTGGCAATTGGCCCATATTTACAGCACACCAGTCATGTCACTGCAATTTATGACAGTTTTATCAGAAACTGGTATTTACTTTCAATTATCCTGCAAAACCTGGCCCATAGCAAACAATTGACTTAATCACAACAGCATTTGCTTAATGATCACCGTAAAAAAAGGTTATAAAATTGGGTCAGATCCCTGTAGTCCTGTGTTGTACTACCCTCATGACTTATGATCATAATTGCTAGGCCCAATTATGGTAATAACTCAAGGACTATCTTTATATACATTTCCCAGGCCTGACTTTAGGCATAATGTTGCGCAGGGAGATAGCAATAGCAATAGCACTTAAACTTACAGTAAATAGTGCTTTACAGCCCTCTCTAAGCAGTGTTACAGAGTCAGCATATTGCCCCCAACAATCTGACTCCTCATTTTACCGACCTTGGAAGGATGGAAGTTAATCTTGAGCAGGTCAGGATCGAACTGCTGGCATTGGGCAGAGTTAGCCTGCAATACTGCATTCTAACCACTGTGCCATCATGGCTCTTATCAAGAGATTCTTTGTATCCCTTAGGGGACATTTTTGTAGCCATATTTGCCTTAACTCTGTTACTTGAGCAATATATCCAAATTCTTTTACAGAAACGAGAGATTTTCCTCAGACGGAAAAGCCGCAATATAAAACAGAGGCTGAAGTCAACAGTATTCTGACCAAACGCACCAAAGGAGTCATTTTGCATTTTGCGTCCTGGGCGCTGTACTTTCCCTCATCTTTACTCAGTCACACATTCTTCTGAAAACTAATTTTCTTTCTTTAAAGAGCAAACGTCTCCTTTGCAGGTATTAAATTTGCTCAAAGCAATTTCGCCGTTCCCTTAGCTACCAGACAAGCCTCCATCAACAATTTCTTATCCTGAGGTGGTTGTAAAGGATTTGACACGATTTTCTCCGAGCTTTCCACGTGGAATAACTACTAGGTACAGCTAAAATAGCAACTTAAATGTTTTGTATCTCTTTTCAAGAATTTCTGTAAGCTTCAATTCAGCGAGACTCTGAACTTAGCGGCGACCCTTGCCTTGCAAGAAAGGCATTTTTTTTCTCCTTAGAATACTCATTCTTTTGTCCTCATTGTTTCACTCAAACGAAAGTTATACTTTGGCAATAACCGGACAGGCAGCTTGTTGACCCAAGGTTTGTTTGCCTTGCACAGGCTAAAATATTTTGTAAACCTAAACTTCAATGCTGCTCATTTCAAAAGTTTATGTCATTTCAAATGGAATCAAAATAGCACTAGTGGGTAATCTGAGGTCCTGGGACTGAATGAAACCCTTGACTTCTTTTTCAAAAGCTTTCAGTAAGCAACCAATTTAGCTTCAGGTAACGGCTATTGATCCAGGCCTGGCGTTATTGAGAGAGAAATGGAAAGAGAAATACAGAAACAGAAGGTCCTAGAAAGAGAAGACGACCAAAGAAAAGGGTAGAACAAATAGGTAGGGGCCAAATAGCTGACCCCACTTTGGGCTCTAGAGTGGTACATTTAATTAAGCCTGACATGTATGCTTTACTTATCAATCCCTAAAGTGGAGTGAAGTGGTTAGGATTAAGAGTAGACTGGAAAGATTGCTCAGTGATAAAGCTCACAAGGTGTCATTAGGCTACTCACTACAGGCTACCTACCCTACTTAACCCGAATGCTGTAAGAATAAAATGGGAGGTGCAGAATTTTGATCTGTTCAGAGGGAAAGTGGAGGAGAAAATGTTTAATGCATGCGAGAACACTGTGGACCCCTGCAGGCTAGCCTTGATCTTTGCAGTGCCATTCTGCCTTGCTCTTCTTCATTAGCATGCCCAGTGCAAAGAGTTAGCTCACATGCAGAAGGGGAAGGAGAGCTCTTTGCCTGCGTATCGGTAGGCCTGCTCTTCTGTCCTTGTTGGTGCCCTGGGCACGCTCTTTCCATCTGCAGGGTCTTACAGATGTAGAAAGGAATCCCCACTTCAAGATGCAGAAGAGGAAAAACTTGCTTATTTAGGGAATTGAGATGGAGTCATTGCATACAATTGTGGACCCCGGTGGAATTTTAATAAATAAATAAACAAACAAACAAACAAACAAATAAATAAAAATCTATTTATTTATTTATTTATTTATTTATTTATTTATTTATTTATTTATTTATTTATTTATTTATTCATTCATTCATTCATTCATTCATTCATTCATTCATTCATTCATTCACTTATTGGACATCCTTCTTACCATAGAATAACTCTGGGTGGCTTGCAACCATACATTTGGGGGAACTAACTGCTGAGAAAGTAGAAATGTCTTAAATTAAAGGGGAATGTATGGTCCAACAAAAAGAAGAAACACTCTGTCCCTCTCTGTGTTTCATAAGGAATGTTTTCAGAATATAAATCTTATGCTGCAAAAAATACCTACTCTAAAAACATTATTGATGAATATTCAGTGGCTATGCAAAGGCAATATAACAAATATGTAAACCATAATTTATTTTTAACCATTTTTTTTACATTGATTAGACCATAGGTTTTGGTTTAAGATTTAGGGCAGTGCAAATCTTCAAAGAATGCTTTAATTTGAGGAAGCGTCAATTAAAATATCTCATAAAAACCAAACTTGTGAATCAAAACAGAATCTGGTTTGAAATGGCAAATCTAATCAGGTTATTTGGAAGCAGTTCAGATTCTTTCAAAGGTCTTCACAAGTTAGATGATTTTTCTGCTGTTTTGGGGTTAATTACACTAGGCAGTTATAACTTCAGTGCCATAAAATGGAGAATGCTGAAGCAGACTAAGTAGTGTGATCCCTCTCTGATGCAAAGGACCAGTAAAGTTTAATTTTAATGAAATTAGATTAGGATATGTTTTTTTTTACAAGTGTTGAGAAAGGCGTTCCATTTCAAACATTTATCAGTATATTGTCCAAGAAGGAGTTAAGGATAAGCATGCTTATTAATCCTGAGTTAGGATTGTGCCTTTTTTTCTACCAGTTGAAACATTATCTGCTATTATAGATAATTAACTCCTTTACAGTAATAATGCAGATAATCTCCTGAATCTGGCCAATATTTTCTGAGCAGCAGTAGCAGCAGTCATGATGGAAGACATAATATTTTCAAGGATGCTTCCTCCAGAAGATAGAGGATGTTACTTCCTTGACACACTCACCCTTCACTAAGCCTGATCAACCATCCGTTCCAAGGTTGCTTCCTAGCAGAGATGAACACTACAGCATTAATAGTAGGAAGCCATCAGAAATAAAGTGCCAACCACATCAGTCACCTCTCATTATTTATTCCTTTTTTTTTTGAGTCAGGACAAAACGCCTACTTGGGATCTGCATCAATGGCAAAGTAATCCTTCAGTGCTGCTTACTGTTTGAGAGTTCAAGTCTGTTCATTTGTTAGGCTCCAAGCCCAGATGCTGAGCTCCTTCACACTCTTTGATCTTGTCAAATTGCTTGGGGAAGGATTGTAGAACAGAAAGGGAGGATGTGCTAGTTCAATATGGAGCGCATGATGCTTCCTGCATATAGAGCATCATTACAGCATCTGGGAAATACCTGACTTATGGCAGGAAATAGACACTGAAATATGCCTTAAAGAAGCTTACCTCACGTGGGCGACCTCCAGTATATATTGGCCTGAATAGAAATCATGGAGAAAAGAGGAACACCGCCAGCAAAAATAGATGAGGTATCCATTTGCAGTGGGATGCACATTTTATGCAGACCCTATGAGACAATGTGCTGAAGCGTGTGTCATCTAATCTCTCTTTAAATAGCTTAGCATCTAGCACTCTTCAAATACCAAAATGAGATCTCACAGGGGAGAGGCAAGAGCTGTTCTCTTGTCTAGGATGTAGTATAATGGATTTAAGTGTCAGGAAAGCAAAGTCTAGTTAAGTGTTAAGGGGAAAAATCCTAACTGTAAAGAGCATTTTGATAATGGAACCAATTACCTTTAGAAGTTTGTAGCTGCCTTTCATTGGATGCATTGCCCCACCCTCCAAAAAAGATTAGAGTAAGGTGACCAGATTTTATTTTTTATAAAGCGGGACACCATTGACAGGGGGGGGGTTTCTAGGGGAGCAAGACGGGAGGGGTCCGTCTCTCTTATCCTGCAGCTTTGTGCACCCCCCCAAACACACCCCCTTCATCGCAGCCAGGGGTGGGTTCCTACTGGCGCAGGCTTACCTGTTCGTCGCCGCAGAGCCGAAGAAGCTGGTGGCGTCCGCGGTGCGGGGCTTCCCCCGCCCGCTTTCCCCGGCCGCCAGGACACCACCATTTGCGTTCTTTTGCCCTCTGCGCATGCGCAAAGCATTCTGCTTGCGCAGAGGGCAAAAGAAGGCAAATGGCGGCATCCCGGCGGCCGGGGAAAGCGGGCGGGGGAAGCCCCGTGCCACGAACGCCACCAGCTTCTTCGGCTCTGTGGCGATGAACAGGCAAGACCGCCGCTGCCCCTCTCATTGCCCTCCCTCCCCACCTGGCAAGAGGAGGCAGGCGAGGCAGGAGGCAGAGGGGTGTGCAGGGCAAATTCAAATTAAAAAAGTGGGACTTTTTTGAAATGCCGCGGGACGCAGGACAAATTATTAAAAAGCGGGACTGTCCCGCCAAAAGCGTGACATCTGGTCACCTTAGATTAGAGGCATGCTCTAATCTGGATTCATACAGTAAGAAGGAGGTTAAGCTCAATGATTTAAATTGCTCCTTTCAAACTGAGAATTCTAGGCCAGTATTATCTATTCAGATTAGCAGTTGTAGTCCAAACTATGAGCAAAAGTTGTTCATTTCATTTCTATCTGATCTTTTGTACTAGACATGCTGATATAAATCTGGCACCTTTTTAATGCAAATAATCTGTCCTATCACTCTCATCTTTCCATCAGCACAAAGCATCATGGTTATTGTTCCCTTTAACTGGAATGTGATTAACCCAGCTTTAAATGTAAATGTTCTGGTTTAACTTCAGGCTAAATGGGTTTTGTTGGTTTAATAATTAGAACGCAGCATTTGCCCAGACTCCAACATACCTTATCCTCGTTTAATATTGCTGCCTAAGTAATATGGATGAACCGATTTACATGAATAAATGATTTGTGCAACAAGCACGCCCTTCACTTGTGCATGTTAGCCAGAGTACCGAGATGATGTTAAACCTTTCTGCGTCTTGGATGGTTCTCTTGTGAGTGATGCAAATATGTCTCTCTTCAAAGGCTATCAAGCTTATTGCTTTCCACTTGTTGCTATCCATGCCCAGCTGAGCATCAGCAAGCAAGAAAGAGGGAAATCAACAGTATTCAATAAATATCACCTAACTGAATTATAGCGATAAACAATTTGTCTGAACTCTCTAATCGCACAAATGGTCTGTTTTACTAACCCAGAGTGTGTTATGTTTAGCCCTGGGCTTTACTGTGACTAAAATAACTCACTCTCAGTGATCTAACACTCCAGTGTCATACAGATTACTTACTAGGGACATCTTCTTTAGGAAGATGGCTTCCTTAGTAATATCCATTGGCTTCCTTAGTAGTATCCATTCCCTGAGGTCATAGGGGGAAGGGGGCAGAAAGAGTTGGGCATCAATAATGCCCCCTGAGTCCATCCATGGTAGTATCAGCCCCTACTACCGGTATTACACTTTGTTTTTTATTTGAAAAAAAATGTTATGGGTTCTATATCCAAGGTAAGGACATCTTCAGGGTCCAGGAGATGACCCTTCTCGATTATGCCCCCTCCTCTGGAACAGCTTATACCCAGAGATATATTGTTTTGGAGGGCAATAAAGATCTTCATTTTCCATGGGGCATTGAGGCTGGTGTGTGATTGCTCCCAGGGTGGAAAAGATTTGGGGTGTTTGCTATCTACTGGGATTATGGGTATTTACCATGATTATATTTTATTATTCTGTTACTGTAAGGTTTATTTTAATCTAAATTGCTAATATGGGGAGTATAAGCTGCTGAAATTTCAGTCACTTGCAGTAAGACCAAAGCCTAAATAAATAAATAAATGAGGAGGAGGAGGGAGAAAAGAATAAAGGTATTTCCTAAATATGAATACCCAGCTAATTACTCCGAGTGAAAGATGATATGGAAGTTACAAGAATAAAGTCATTTCTGACCCTTTTTCAAATCACTTAAAAATAAGTGACAGGAAAGAACTTTTAGGGTAATAGGCGATAGTATAAAATTATATGGATATTTAAACGCACCATTTTACTGTGTTGTAATTAAGTCAAAGTACCTTGCAATTATTCCCCCATTTAGGTTAACAGATTCAACAATAAGGCAAAGTCAAGGAATAATATTTTATCATTTTTAACCATAAGTCTGTGTCACGCGTATCTCTCTGTATATGTATGTATGTATGTGTGTACATATACATTTGCATACATGCACATATAGATAGAGAGAGAGAGAGATAGAGATAGAGAGATGATAGATAGATAGATAGATAGATAGATAGATAGATAGATAGATAGATAGATGGATGGATGGATGGATGGATGGATGGATGGATGGATGGATGGATGGATGGATGGATGGATGGATGGATGGATGGATAGATGGAGATGGAGATGGAGATGGATGTATACATATGCATGGAAGGATATGTATAAATATTGTGTATGTATATATAGGTATATGTATGCACACACAAACATAACAAAAATTAGGATTTCAGACTCCTAAAAACAATCAGAATTTGTCTCACCTCCTTTCCCAGTAGAAATGTAATTACCTCTTTACTCATTGTCTTTACTATTATATAGAAGCACTGACTAAAATAATTTAGTGATTCTGAAAATATGATTCTCATAGATTTGTAGGTATGCTTCAAGTCCACTGTGAAAATAATGGAAGAAAATACTAAAGTTTTTTTTTCTGGAATAAGCCGTGACAGATGGTCAATTGAATCATGTTTTCTCCACATTTCAGAGTAGCTGTATTGAAAACCTTGGTTAAACGGAAGGTAAATGTTCTAAAATGTGTCTTCAACAATTATTGTGATTGGAGTTTGCAGTACAAGCAACTCAAGAAGGATATAGCTCAGGGATAGAGTATATACCTTCAATATACAGTTCTGTCCAGAAAGGATGTCAAATAAATCCATTATGCATTTATTCCCAATACAAAAAGCGCGATATGGTAAAATGTAATCTATTGTTACACAAAATGACATATGATGCAGGTTGCCCCAAGCACTCACAATATGTTTTGGTCTCAAAATACTCTCTCCCTCTCCTTCTCCTTCTCCTTCTCCTTCTCCTTCTCCTTCTCCTTCTCCTTCTCCTTCTCCCTCTCCCTCTCCCTCCCTCCCTCCCCCCCTCTCTCTCCCTCCCTCCCTCCCCCTCCCCTCCCCTCCCCTCCCCCTCCCCCTGGTTTTTGGTGACGTTTAATTCTGTGCTTGGTGATGTTTAATCCTGTGTTTATTGATGGGATAATTTTCCCTATTCAGCTTTGTTTGGAAGGGAAAATGTTAATCTCTGTTCCTGAAAAGAAGCAGCTTCAGAATCTGGCTAGTTTCTTTGTCTGTTTGTTCTGGTAATTGGTTTAACAAGCAACAGCTACTGTGTTTGCTCCTTTGCTTCATTCTAGTTAGGCTTATCTCAAGTGCTTTTTCTATCTGGGGAGGAGGTCTTCCTTCACTGCTTTAGTGGTTCTTGGCACTATCTGGTTTTTTTTATTAGCAATGGTCTATAGCAGTGATGGCGAACCATTTTTGGCTCGCGTGCCAAAAGGGTGCACGCGTGCGCACTAGTGCGTATGTGTGTGCCCACACCCATGCCCTCCCCCGTGCTTGCGCACAACCCCCACGCTGCCCCCTGTGCATGTCAGGCAGTGATTTTATGTTGCCTGTTACATGTATATGCAGGGAGATGCATCCCTATCAGATATAATGGTTTATTCCTGAGCACGTGATTAATATGTTCCTAGTACGCATGTGTACATTCCTTTCTTTTGATTCTTTCCTTTTGTTCTCTGCTTCTGACGAAGCAACACCTATTTTATAGCCAGGATGTGATTTTTTTTATTTTTGTTAAGAAATAAATATCTTATATCTTAGAATTATAATGCGGTTTATTTTGACAATGTCAGAGTTCCAGGAAAAGATTCATTTCACCTCTGATAAGAGTAATTCTTATCCCAACATGGTAGCAGAGGATGGTTCGATCCACACAACCCCCCCCACTGTCCCCCGCACATGTGCACAGATCTCACTGAAGCCTCCGGACTCCTGAAGCCTGGGGATGCTTGGTCTGTTGGGCCGTTTTTCGCCATCCCCAGGCTTCAGCAGGCTTTCCTGAAGACTGGGGAGAGCAAAAGCAGTTGAAAAGAATGCTAAAAATCAGCTGGCCAGTGTGTGCATGTGCGCTGGAGTTGACATAGGGCAATGCCTCGTGTGCCCTCAGATATGGCTCCACATGCCACCTGTGGCACGCGTGCCATAGGTTCGCCATCACTGGTCTATAGGTTCTAATATACTCTTGGGGATCATTGCAAATTTATTTATTTATTTATTTAAATGGATTTAAATGCCGTCCAACTCCCAGGGGACTCGTGGTACTTGATCAATTAAAACTGCTTACTAGAGATAACAAGTGATAATATTGGTCATATCAGATTTACATCCAGAAAATAAGGAACTTTTACATTAGTCCCAAATGTACAGCTCCTGTTTCACTTTCTCCAATCTTTATAGTTGGATTGTTCAGATAGAGATATATAGCAGAGATATTATAGCTAGATGATAGATGATAGATAGTTAGATAGATGATAGTTAGATAGTTAGATAGTTAGATGATGATAGATAGATGATAGATAGATAGATAGATAGATAGATAGATAGATAGATAGATAGATAGATAGATAGATAGATAGATAGATAGATAGAGATAGATAGACATATCCATAGTGGTAATTTGTCTAGTAAATGAAGGTGACTGTCTCCTGTCTGCCTGATGGATTGAGTCACCTGATTCTAATGCTCTGAAGTCATTGATTTCTCATGTTACTTTTGTCACTATGACCTTCAGCAAAGGGAGGACAGTTTTTTTGTTTTCTTCATCCTTCTTCACCTTTTTGTTTAATCACTTGTTTTCCGTTGTCACTTCCAGCCAGCTTTCTAAATCTCTCCTAATTAGAGATGGATGATAAGGAAGTGAACTGATGACTTCAGCAGAAGATCAAAGTACAGAAGGTGAGATCCTACCCCAAAGTGGCACAGCTTCTCCTGCCATCAGCAAAACCCACTGGCTGAAACAGAAGCGCGAGACCTTTAGCATTTTGAAAACGTAGGAGAGTATATAGGATGCTCCATCTAAGCTTGATACAGGTTAACCTTCTGGAAAGCAGTGAAGAGAATTAGAATTTTAAGCACACCAGTCTAATCTGAAGTTCTTGAAAGGATAACAGTTGCACATTTCCCTTCATTGGGCAGTGCAATTCTTAGATTAAAAATTCTTAGATTAAAAATACATGCATCAATGTGTGTTATTTTCAGGAGAAATGTTCATATTTGGAAGCAGTGCATAAAATGTATGGCAAAGTGCAAGTTCAGTATATTGTAAAAAAAATGCACAGTTGTTAGAGTCTGACGTTTATCAGAGAATTTAAATTCTCTGTTGAAGAAAATAAATCAGAAGCTCTCACAGTCGACTGCATTTAGCTGATTCAAATAACTTCTTTATAATCATATCAAATATTTACAGTACCATACATTCTTCTTTACAGCAAGTAGAAAGCATACTTCTTCCAGACATCATAGCACAATGAAGACTTTACACAGAGAGATACAGAGACAGACCGAGACTGGAGAACACGTCCAGCAACTAGCTTAATTCTTTGCACATGCTCAGTAGCACTTTACTCTCATTGGCTGACTGAGTTACCACATGACTCTTCCAGCTCATGAATATTCCAACACGTTTGCTGTGCCCTTGTTTAGTTAAAAAGGTTGAGAGATGCTGGTGAGCGAGTGTGGTACATGTAACCAATCCTTGTTCAGAATGTGCTGTGCTTGACTTCAGGCTGTCTTCCAGAAGTACCATTACTGAACAGGTAGACATGAAAAAGGCAGAGTGGGGTTAGGAAGCTATCATATTTGAAATCAATAGGGAGGTTGAGAAGAGACAACAGAAGAATACCGATAAACTGAATTGCAGAGGAAATATCATGCAGACTCTTAGAATAAAAGAGTTAGTGGTAAGAGTGGGGAAATCCCAAAGGGAAGGAAGGCACATTCTTTACCAGAAGAGTCAACCATGGTTGCTGTTGAAAGATTCTGGGACTGCCAACTGGCTGAATCTCTCCCTGGTTTTCCAACAGAGAACCCCATCTAATAAATCCAGCATGTAGAATCTGAACTAGGGACCAGTAGGCAGAAGTTGCTTTAAAATCAATTGCTAGCCAAAAGCTAACACATGATGTAGAAGCCCAGCTGGGACTGTTCTCTGGTCTTGATTAGTTGCCTCTTTTCTCTAAATTACTAGGAGAAGAAAAGTGTCCTGAACTTGTTTGATTTGCTTACATCTTGTGTTGCAATGGAAACTGAATTTAAAAAGATGACTGAAAACAAGAAAGGAGGCTCATCAGTGTACTAGGTGGAGCAAAACAACAAGGTTTTTTTTTTAGGTTTACCTTCCCAGGTAGGTAAACTTCAAAAAAGAAGGGAGATAAAACAGGCTTTACAATTTTTGTAGGTTTTCCAAAGTAAACAAAGAGTGGAACACTGCATATAACAGTTTTACATGTTCATAGATTATTCATGAATTCATTGTTTTTAAACCTGATAATAGAGCTGTTTGGTTCTATATTCGGTCTTATGACATAAGCAGTTCTTACTCATCTCCAAACCCTGTCATTTTGGCTTTACTTCTAGAAATATGTATAACCACAATCTTAAGCAATATCTCCAGAGGGATCAAGAATGGAGAGGTTGAGAGTCAAATTGCACCATCACAGTATTATTAGTAGGTTGAGAATGCTGTAGAAGTGGTCTCAGGAAATGGTTGCTCAGTTAAAAAATAATTGAATTTGAAACCCTTGCCCTGATTTTACATATTTTGATGTATGAGCTTATTCTTTCATAATACTCAAACATTGTCCTGGTTTGCATTCAAGCAAGAAAGTTATAAGGTAAAGGTAAAGGTTCCCCTTGCACATATGTGCTAGTCATTCCTGACTCTAGGGGGCAGTGCTCATCTCCGTTTCAAAGCCGAAGAGCCAGCGCTGTCCGTGGTCATGTGGCCGGCATGACTAAACGCCAAAGGTGCATGGAATGCTGTTACCTTCCCACCAAGGTTGTCCCTATTTTTCTACTTGCATTTTTACATGCTTTCGAACTGCTAGGTTGGCAGAAGCTGGGACAAGTAATGGGAGCTCACTCTGTTACGCGATGCTAGGGATTTGAACTGCTGAACTGCCATCCTTTCTGATCGACAAGCTCAGCGTCTTAGCCACTGAGCCACCACGTCCCTCTAAGAAAGTTATAGATGCTACTAATCATTGTTTGGAGCTTTACCTAGGGTGAATAATGGGAAGGCAGAGATCTATTTTTCCCAATTCATGCTCCAGAACCAGAAACAAACCAAGGCAGGCTCCCATTGAAGCCAACACAAGGTTGATTGACCTAACACTGCAGCCAAGTGTGTGTGTGTTTGTGTGTGTGTTGTGGGCCTGCTGGCTGCCTTAAACATCCTAAAGATGAAAAGCCAGGCTTAAACTAAAACAATTAACAAATAAACAAAGAACATCTTGTATTTTCCCGAAACTGAGCAGATGGCATTTAGAACCTTATCCCCTGTTTTATTACAAGATTGCAATCTGCATTCAATCAAGTCTATGCTGTGATTTTAACCAATGCAGCCTTCTGAAGTTGAAAAAGAAATATCTTGCCTCTGCTCTGGAAGCTCAAGGGACCATGACAAAGCATTGCCATCTACGTATCTAGGGAGATTCTCAGTCATCCAGGTCATGGTTGTCCCAAAGGTGCTTTTTAAAGAGGCAACAGGACTTTCTGGTTTCTCTTTGAAGACATTTCGCTTCTCATCCAAGAAGCTTCTTCAGCACTTTGCCATCTACAGTTTCCTATAACAATCCTTGCATAAATTGGCTTAAAAACAATGGGGGGGGGGGAGAAACTAGCCCCAAATAATCCAGAGATCCTGTTTGGCTAAACCTGTATCTCCTTACTTCAATGGCAGCATCTGAAGGAGGACACCAACTGGCGCTCATTCTTGTAAACCCAGAGTTATTAATAGTGTGAAGGAATAACCCGTCAGCCATTCCCATAGATTTGATGTGTTGCAAAAAAATTCTTTTTCACCATGATGACTCTGCATAGGGATTAAGGTAACACCGAAAAGCCCATGAAGCAAAGAGAAACCAGATATGATGGTTCCCAAATGTGTGAAGTAATCCAGAATTTCCAAAGGTCCTGAGATATTTGCGATGGGATCTGAGCTTAGATGCAAAGCCTTAACTCTCAATTTGTCTTGCATACACAACTCGGCAAAAAGTGAGGGACTGAGGAAGTTATAACACAGCGTGAGCAAGATGACTCTGTGGGTATTTGCTGAATTTCTCAAAGAAGTGGAGTAGAAAGAGCTGAAGCTATTTGGGAACTGACCTGGAAATACATTAAATCTGGTAGCAAGAGATGAGAGAGAATGAAAGAGATAGAGCCCCTAATACCACACTCGGGGGGAAAAAAAAAGCTTTCTAATTACCTAAGCTGTGTCAGTGGAAAATTTATTCCTGAAGGAAATGGAAGACCAAGGGTTCAAAAATGATGCACCTAACAATGCAGACCGACTTGTCATAAAATTCATTTCCATGAATTAAAGGGAATTAAGGATCTTTTGCAATAGATCTTGGGGGTAAAAAGCAACCCTGCCCCAGTCTAAGCTTTTGAAAATCAAGTGGAGACTGCCCTTTCTTTGACACCAGCAATCTCTGCACTTAAATCTAAGGGACTGTCTGTCTTGCTAAGTAACAGAGCTACACTTCCAATTAAATTCTCTGGAGACAGCAGCTGTATAAAGAGACCTCTCCCTGCATGAGTACATCAGAAGAATGGGAGAGTCGGGAGTCATAGAAGAATGATCCAATCTCCTTTAATGTCTTGAGTTTCAGCCTCACAAGCTCCCACAGTGGGTTGTTTGCTCATCTTCTGCGTAAGTTAAGCATGTCAAAAACCAAATATATGGGCAAGGCAGCACCACTGAATATTCACAGATCATAAGCTTCAAGTTTGTCTTGGGGCAGCAAAGACAACATCTGTTCCAGAGACAAGCCAGTACAGCTGCTAAAAGCAACCTGGTAGCAACCCCTGGAGGCATCTGTTGACCTCCATCAGAAGAATGTTTCTAGTCAGATGATGGTATTGCCTTGTCTCCTATATCACAGGAAAACAAAAGTCTGCCCTGAAAGCAAGAGAGGCATTTTTATTGTCTGTCCAACAGAAATGGCCCATGCCTACTTATCTAAGCCAATGACTGAAAAATTAATTCACTCTCTCTCCTCACCCTGCTGTCTGTGGGAGAAGGGTTACATCTCCTATAGGAATGAGTTTCAATGGCAGGGCTAACTCACTGCTCACTCCAGGAGTTCGATTCTGATCGGCTGAAGCCCTTCCATGCTTCCGGGGTCAGTAAAATGAGGACCCAGATTCTTGGGGGCAATATACTGAATCTGTAAATCGCTTAGAGAGGGTTGTAAAGCACTGTGAAGCGGTATATGAATCTAAGTGCTTTTGTTATTGCTATCTCCATATACATTCATCTCATGGGATAATTCTCACATAAGACAAGAAAAGCTTAGATCGACTGGATAATGCAGAAATACTTGGCAGTCTTTCATGCACAATATTCAAAGGTCTGTAGAAGTGCAAGTAGAGCATTGTGGAGACTGGGGGAGAGGAATTAGGTTTGTATTTGTACCTCCAGAACACTCTTCATTTTTAATAGCTTATTTTTTAATGTGGATTCAACACTTGCAAATGGCTCCACAGAGAACCGGACTGTAATTTTTCACATTGTTGCAGCAAGCACCAACTTTTCAAGGAATTGCGGGAAGGCTGGTTTTAGTCATATGTATATGTGTTTGTGTGAGCTGTGTGAATAAGCTTGATTGATCTTGGAAACCTCCAGGGTCAATTATTACTCAATGTCAGAAGCAGACCACTTTGATACTGATTCAAGAAATCTTTCCCACCGACAAGATTAGCTAAAATGGGCCCAAATCTTTCGCCGATGTGCTGGAAATGCAAAACAATACCAGGGACATACTACCACATGTGGTGGGAATGCGTAAAAACACGTGAATTTTGGAACAAAATAAAACAATGGCTAGAAGAAATACTAACGATAAAAATAGAACTAAAACCTGAACTCTTTCTATTGGGCATTATTATAGATAAATACGATAAAGGAACAATATATTTAATGCTACACATTCTGACTGCTGCAAGATTGGCTTTCGCACAAAAGTGGAAAAATAAAGAGATCCCCACAGAAGAAGAGATATTGTATAAAATATTGTCTTGTGCGGAAATGGAGCTAAAAATGGAGCTTACGATGGAGCTAAAAGATAAAAATGAATCAGAGTATTTCAAAATCTGGGACAAATTATGCTATTGGTGGGAATCTAAGAGGAGCGTTGGGATTATAAATTAGCGATAAATTGGAGATGTATATATTTTTATATTATTAAAGAAGGAAAATTGAATTAATACTGTACATAAAAGGGAGATATATTTATATAGGGATAAAGACTTATATTTAGGAAAGGAAGTAACTCGATGAAAATATGTAAACTGGATTATCACATCATGTCCATGTCTTTTTGTTTTTTCTGTTTGTTTGTTTTTAATTGTGTTATAAATAAAAAACTTTGAAAAAAGAAATCTTCTTGAAGTCACCTGAATTCAAGGAACACTCAAAGGAACCTAATTATATAGGATCCTTATTTTGATAGGGATTGTATCAAAAGGTGGTAGAGAGAAGGAAAGAAGAATGCTGTTATTAACCAGTGACCCAAAAGTCAAACATCCAAGCCAGAGCTGATTTCTTTTTGCTCTTCTATCACATGGAAGCATTAGCTTATGTGTTACGAAGCTGAGATTTTATATACAAAACAGAGTGTTTTACCTTGAGCAATGCAGAATCCAATGTCAAATTACATCAGTGGGTTTTTTTAAAGGCACACATGATTTTAAAAATGCAATATTGAAAAGCGCTATTTTCCCCCTTCCCTTTATTCCTTGTGTGAGAGAAGTATGAGAATATCCTTCTCTGTCACGATGTGAATATTTGCCAGTTGAGCCTCTGTGCTATATTTCTTAGTTTTCTACTATATTTCTAGATCTACTGTATTTTCTAATCAAGCAGACATGTGATATGTGTTTCTATGCATGTGTGCATTCCAGGAGTTTTGTCTCCTCCTTTCTTCTTCTCCTGCAAGCCTCCGCCCGAGGCAGATGTGAATTCTTGACTGGAACAATGTAGCTTATTTAAGATTTATGTTTTGTTACTTTTAGACTGAAATAAATATTTTATTAATTAGAATTAAATCTCGGTTTTATTTTCTACATAAGGATGACTTCAAGGGAACAAGATCTATATCGCCTCGGTAGGAATAAATTCCTATCCCATCATTCTCATAAGCTCCAAGGCTTCCTATGATGGTCCCTGGATAAGCCTCCACATTGCCATCCTTGATAAGGGATTGAAAGGAGTAAGAATCCAGGTCAGATCTCAATCCCTATAGGGAGACTTTCCCCCCTCTAATCTACAGTATATTACAGGTAGTCCTCGAGTTATGGCCACAACGAAGCCTGAGCATTACAGTCTGAAGTTGTTACAGTCATAAAGTGTGTTGTCTATGTGACTGACCTCACTTGGCAACTTTTTTTGTGGTTGTCAAGTGAATGCCACCGTCATTCAGCAAACAATGTGGTTGTAGAGCAAATCCATTGTAAAATGTGATTATGTAAATCGGCCATAAAAGCAGTCTGGTTGCCAAGTGCCCAACATGCAGCCGTGTGACCAAGGGGAGGGCGGCCATTGGAACTTCAGAAACAGGTCATAGGTAGACCTGGGCAGATCCATTGTAGCTACGAATGGTCTCTAAATGAAACTGGTCATAAGTCAAGGATTATCTGTAACAGATTCACCTTGGTGTATATCCCTGGGAACTCCCTCTTGAATACTACTGGATTGCAACTTTATTTAATTGTTTAAAGCATTTTTATATTGTCTTTTCAGAGTCTACAATTGATCAGCTATTTTTAGACCTGTTGTCAAATCTTTACTAATAGACACATTTTACGATTTTGAGTTATATATTCAAACTGGGGCATGCAGTATATGCATTCTGACATTCCCATTCGCTATCCTATGATATGATCCGAGATATATATTGACATATATATATATATTGAAGCCGTACACACACACACACACACACACACACACACACACACACACACACACACACACGTCAACAAATGACTTGTTTGCTAGAAATGAATTTCTTTCTTATGACAACAGTAACAGTCTCACTGGAGAGTCCCTTTGTTTCCTGCATCCAAAGTCTTGTCAATAGGAATTGGTGAACAATGATATCTGGTTCTTTATCTTCATCCCCTACATTGTAATTTTCTTTTTGTTTGTTTTCAGTTGGAGATCTATATGCAATTCCCTAAGGATACTTTTTGTGAGTTCACTTTGCATGTACCCTATAGATTGGGAAATAGAACATACCATAAAATGTTGTGCTTCGGCAGATGTATGATGTAGTTGTCAGCACAGTAAATCAGAATGAGAGATCAATGCTATATAGGTCAGGACAACATTTATAGTCACAGACTCTTGCAAACATAAATATGTTTCCCCTCCCTCACTTCATCTTCTTGGATAAAGTGGATTAGGGAGGGGCTTGTTTGAGACATTGTCTCAAATTACTTTCTTGGTGTTGCCTCAAGCTCTGCTTTGGTAATAACTCTTCTTTTTGTCCTTCAAGGCCATTTCCTTTTCCCTCTATAATAGTCCAGAGAAGTGTATTTGTTTTTGTGTATATGTTAAAATTTTTCACATTAAAAAGAAATCATGGAACCCTTTATCAAGAGGCAATACTCTATCAACAGAAAATTCCAGAGCTACAATGGATAATTATCCTAGGTCAGGGATAGGCAATGTTGGCTCTTCTATGACTCGTGGACTTCAACTCCCAGAATTTCTGAGCCAATCATGCTAGCTCAGGAATTCTGGGAGTTGAAGTCCACGAGTCATAGAAGAGCCAACTTTGCCTACCCCTGTCCTAGGTGATCCCAAATGGAGTTTGTGAAGCCTTTTGTTGTTTTGTTTGGTTGGTTGCTGCCTTCAAGTCAGTGTTGATTCCTTGCAATTTTCTGGACTAGTCCAGAGGTGGGATTCAGCAGGTTCTGACCAGTTCTGGAGAACTGGTAGTGGAAAGTTTGAGTAGTTCAGAGAACTGGTAAATACCACCTCTGACTGGCCCCACCCCCATCTATTCTCTGCCTCCCGAGTCCCAGTTGATCGGGAGGAAATGGGAATTTTGCAGTAACCTTCCCCTGGAGTGGGGAGGGAATGGAGATTTTACAGTATCCTTCCCCTGCCGTGCCCACCAAGCCACGGCCACCAAGCCATGCCCACAAAACCGGTAGTAAAATTTTTTGAATCCCACCACTGGACTAGTCTCTGTGGTTTTCTTGGCAAGATTTGTCCTTGCCTACTTCCTAGAGCTGAAAGAAAGTGATTGGCCAGTTTGCTTTGTGTCTAGGGTGGGTAGTACTTGTGGTCTCCTGATTTCTAGTCCAATGCCTTTTTAATTCTCTATGGCAAAGTGTTCTTCTTTGGCTATTCCAGCCCTAATGCTTTATGTATATAAGGCAGCAGAATAGAGATAGAAAATGTTCCCTCCTGAATTTTGCTACATGAAGGACACATGAGGAAAATAATTTGGTGGATGGGAATGATGTATCCAATACAGAGGAGTTGGGATACCAACTCTCAGAATTCCACATTTTCCAAAGCACCAGAAGGCAAGACAAGAACCAATGGATGGAAACTAACCAAGAAGAGAAGCAACCTGGAATTAAGGAGAAATTTCCTAACAGTGAGAACAATTAACCGGTGGAACAGCTTGCCTTCAGAAGTTGTGGGTGCTTCCAAATCCTGGAGGTTTTTAAGAAGAGACTGGACAGCTACTTGTCTGAAATGGTATAGGGCAGTGGTGGCGAACCTTTTTAGGCTCGCGTGCCAAAAAGGGGGGGGCGCGCTCGCGCGCGCTCGCATGCCCACACCCATTCCCTCCCCCCCACGCATGCGCACAATACCCCCCATGCTGCCCCCTGCGCATGCGCACACCCACTCACCCCCGCGCAAAGGCCTTACCGGAGCCTGGGACGACGAAATGGGCAAACCGGAAGTGCGGAAAAACGCACTTCCGGTTTGCCGGTGAGCTGTTTTTTGCACTCCGGAGGGTTCAGGGAAGCTCCCTGAAGCTCCGGAATGCAAAAAACTACAAAACGGACAAACCGGAAGTTTGCACTTACGGTTTGTCCATTTTGTAGTTTTTTGCATTCCGGAGCTTCAGGGAGCTTCCCTGAACCCTCCAGAGTGCAAAAAACAGCTCACCGGCAAACCAGGTGCGTTTTTCCGCATTTCCGGTTTGCCGGTGGGCAACCCTCGCGTGCCGGCCGCTATGGCTCCATGTGCCACCTGTGGCACGCGTGCCATAGGTTCGCCACCACGGGTATAGGGTCTCATGCTTGAGCAGGGGATTGGACTAGAGGACCTCAAAGGTCTCTTCCAAATCTATTTTTTAAAAATTTTTATACACAAAAAACATTACATGACATACAAACATACAATGGTGGGAATCCTTAGTCCCGTTTTGATTACAGCTCAAGGTCAGTTCACATAATTTTGCATACTTATAATATAAATATTTTCAAATATATTTGTAATTTATATTTTATGCTTAATTCATATATATATATATATATATATATATATATATATATATATATATATATATATATATATATATATATATATATATATATATATATATGAATTAAGCATAAAATATAAATTATAATTTATAAAATATAAATTATAAAATATATATATATATATATATATATATATATACATACATACATACATACATACATACATACATACATACATACATACATACATACATATATATATATATATATATATATATATATATATATATATATATATATATATATATTTTCTGGTCAATCCTTTGTATAGGTCATATACTGTATCTCTTTTATGGATTCCTTCAATACATATTACCTTTTCCATTTCTATATGCATTCATCTCTATATGTGTCTAACAAATTAATAGTTGCACTTTTCTTAAATTATATTCTAATACAGGTTCAGAAAACAGTTTGGATAATGTGTTTTCTTAGTTTTTTAATGAGTTTTATTGTCCTTTTTGATATCTACTATTACATTAAAATCTCCAATTTTATAAAATTCTTTGTATTATAATTCTGATTGATTAATTTAGCATATTCTCTGGGAATTTCTGGGTGCTGCTGATTGAATCAGTTTGTGGACAGGCTTCCTTGGCAGATGATATGAGCAAATAGCCACTGCAACGTAAATAGCTGTACTTGAAAATACCTGGGAGGTAAAGTCTAACATTTCTTTATGTGCCTCCTGACCCCAATAACTGAAAAGCAAAATTGTACCAATTTGCTTATTTCTTCATCTGCTTAGATGTTGTTCCTGGCAAAATGAACCATCTGGAGTTATTTGTCTTTATAAGACTGTTTATGTTTCCTCTTCACTATAATCTACTTGACATCAACCAGTAAACCTCATTATAAGATTTTCATACATTCCCTCTAATAAAAGGGCACAATTTTATATGCTCCTGTTTAAGAAAATGGCTTATGTAGCTCTGCGTGATTCCACATAAGTGCCCTTTTTGAAGCCTGATAATGATTTTGGGGTGCAATGCTATTGAAAACATCCATGGGTGGTTGGTAATAAGCATAAGGGCCAGATTATGCGATTCTCTACTTAATAAGTGGGGGGGGAGACAAAGCTAGGATTTTAGGTAGGGAAATAAAAACAGAGAATGACCAGGAGTTAGCAAATAATAATTGAGAGGAATGGAATCATCTGTTTTCTTTTTTTAATTTATTTCTTTTTAAAAATAGAGCAACTAGTTCAGTGTTTCCCAACCTTGGCAACTTGAAGATGTCTGGACTTCAACTCCCAGAATTCCCCAGCCAGCATTCGCTGGCTGGGGAATTCTGGGAGTTGAAGTCCAGACATCTTCAAGTTGCCAAGGTTGGAACACTGAACTAGATGGTGTTACAAGGAGTGTTACCAGAAATGAAGGTACCTACAAACAAAGAGTAGGTTAATGGCTTAAGGCTACTAAGTAACCCTCTCTGTTTATCATTGTTTGTTTCTATTGCTCACTGGATCCTTCCCATGGCTATTCCTATGGAAAACTCTGGCAGATCACTTGAAAAGAGGGATGGAAAAGTCTGTGACTTTGCAGAGGCTGTTGTTCCTGTAGTTCCAACATCTCTTATCATTTGCAATACAGCTAGAGCAGTGTTTCCCAACCTTGGCAACTTGAAGATGTCTGGACTTCAACTCCCAGAATTCCCCAGCCAGCAAATGCTGGCTGGGGAATTCTGGGAGTTGAAGTCTAGACATCTTCAAGTTGTCAAGGTTGGGAAACACTGAGCTAGAGGGAAGTCTATTGTTTTGAGAGCTTCACATTCCTCTTCCTGCACTTGAAATGCCAAAGTCTCCTGCAGCAAAGAAAAGATTCCAGACTCATTTGTTTATTGAGATGTAATCTTGGTATTGACTTATTTTTGGTTACTTTTTCTTAACTCTCAGATGTTTTTCACGAAATCAGACTGCAGGAGCAGGGATAAATTGCTACTTCATTTGCATGGTCAGAAACTAACCAAGGAGAGAAACCTACAACTAGGGAGAAATTTCCTACTGGTGAGAACAATCAACCGGTGGAATAGCTTGTCTTGAGAAGGTGTGGCTGCTCCATCACTGGAGGCTTTCAAAAGACTGAACAACCATTTGTCTGAAATGGGGTCTCCTGCTCAAGCAGTGAATTAGACTAGAAGACCTCCGAGGTCCCTCCCAACTCTACAGTATTATTCTATATTCTATGCGCCATTTACCCAATGCCTACAATTAAATGTGGTAGAGCTCAATTTGTACTTAGAAGCCAGTTAGATTTCAGAGCATTTTAACACTTAGAGCATGTTTGCAAATCAGCAGATGTTGGGCTATTTTCTAACACCATCCACCAGAAAAATGTTTGGGTCTTTTTATGTGTGCCTATGTGCATCTTTGTATAAGTGAGATGCCATGAATAAACCTTCAATACCATCCAGATGTGTTAGTCAATGTCCACCGAGTGAGTTTAAATTACAATTCGGAACAACAACATCTAGTCTCAAGGTTCAGGACTCAGTTTCTTAACATTTTGACAAGCTGCCTCTGGCTTTCGTTCTTTTTTCTGCTTTTTGTTCAGATAGCAAAACAAATGAAAGAATAAGTGTTCATCAATTAACAGACCACACAAGGTTATCTTTTATTTCCAATATTCATGTGTTCAGTATGCTGTGCAATACAAACAAGTTATTTAAGATAAGTACCAAATGGAGGGGGAAAAAACATGACAAGAGAAATATTTTGATTCCTTCAATGCTTTTTGGGGTCTTTGATCACAAATTTCATACCTTGCACTCCATCTAGACACCAGTCACCTGTTGGGAATACATTAGACCAGTGATGGCGAACCTTTTAGGGACCGAGTGCCCAAACTGCAACCCAAAACCCACTTATTTATTGCAAAGTGCCAACCTGTTCTTCCTAATGACTGGTGGGCATGGCTGGGGTGGTGGTCATGTGACTGAGTGGGTGTCGCAAACTCTACATCAGTCATGGGGTTGGGGAGGGAATCCTGGGGTCTCTGGTGGGTGGGGCAGAAGGGAGGTGAGAGGAAAGAAATATCCAACCTCTGTGTGTGTGTGTGTGTGTGTGTGTGTGTGTGTGTGTGTGTGTGTGTGTGTGTGTGTGTGAGAGAGAGAGAGAGAGAGAGAGAGAGAGAGAGAGAGAGAGAGAGAGAGAGAGAGAGAGAGAGAGAGAGAGAGCACACCGCCACCAGCCCTGATATAACTCTCCAAGATTGGATTGGATCTCTCTCTCTCTATTAATAGAGTTGGAAGGGACCTTGCAGGTCATCTAGCCCAATCCCCTGCCCAAGCAGGAGACCCTATATCTGCCTCTACCTAGGATCGAACTCACAACCTCCTGATTGTGAGGCAAGAGCTCTACCTCTAGGCCACAGCAGCTCTCTCTCTCCCCCCCCTTTCTCTTCCTCCCCTCCCTCCCTCCCCCCCCTCTCTCAAACACACACACACGTTAGATCGGATCTCTCTCCCCCCCTTTCCGTCCCTGCTTTAGGCAGGCTTAGAAAGTCTGCCAGGCCCGGCATGCTGTAGATGCCCCTTGCTCGCCCCTTTACCTGGCTTCCCTCCTCTGTTGTCTCCTTGGTGCTCGCTCACATTCTCCATCCCCAGTCTAGCTTGATGCAGACAGCAACACAACTCACATTGCCCTTTGCAAGCCCGCTATCGGTGAATCTGGGCGCCGGTGAGGACTGGCTTTTTGCCTAGCTTTGTCCAGCTGTTGGGGGGAAAATGGATGGGGCAAACTAGACTGGGAAAGCTGGCTGTGAGAGGAAGAGAAGCCGGGTGAGCCGGATCCAGACATTTTCAGAATCCCCAAATCCCAGAAGTAGCAACATGAGGGAGAAGGGGGTGGCGTTCCTGCGTGCTGCCATTTCTGTGTGCTAACGCTGCTGTTCTCTTCTTTGCAAGGAATCCCCCAGCAAATGGAATGGAAATGGAGAAGGGGTGGCATTCCTGCGTGCTGCCGTTTCTGTGTGCTAACACTGCTGTTCCCTGCTGGGAGATCCCATGCAAAGAAGGGAACAGCAGCATTAGCACACAGAAATGGCAGCACACAGGAACGCCACCCCCTTCTCCCCCAGGTTGCTGCTTCGGGGACTCGGGAAGCATCTGGGTCCGGCTCACTCGCCTTCTCTTCCTCTCACAGTCTAGTTTGCCCCAGGCCCGCATCTGTTTCCCCCCCAACACCTGGACAAAGCTAGGCAAAAAGCCAGTCCTCACTGGCGCCCAGCTTCACCAACAGTGGGCTTGGAAAGGATAATGTGAGCTGTGTTGCCACCTGCATCAAGCTAAACTGGTGACTGAGAACATGAGCGAGCCAGTGGTGCTTCCTTCCAGCCTTCTCCCAAAGCCCCACACTGCACCAGTAGGCTGGAGGTGGAATTTTTGCCCCCCTCCGACCCACGCACAGCTTGGCAACAGGACTGTTTTTCTCCGCCCCCTTTTCCTATTTTGTCTGCTGGATCAGCACAGGGGAACAAACCTAGCTTTGCTGCCCATTGCAGTTAGGAATCTCAAAGCCAAGAATGAACATTTGGGTTGAAGCTAGCTGGATCGGCCCCCTGAAAACTCTGTCTCTGGAGGAGCCCGGCCGAACTTTTGTGCACCACTTGCTGAAGCGGAGGTTGGGGTGGAGCTAATAGGTTCCAAGCTAAGTGCCTGAAGAAGCCCAGCTGGCTGGCGGGGAGACGGGGCATCCCAACACAGGCATCTCTGCAGGAAAAGAAACTGCTTTTTTTTGCCAAGCGGAGACAAAGTGACTGTGAGCGTGCCCGCAGAAAAGGCTCTGTGTGCCAAGTCTGGCACGCGTGCCATAGGTTCGCCATCATGGCATTAGACAAAATAAAGTGTATAACAGAAAAACTACATAACTCTTCAGGCATTCTTCATGATTATGGAATCTAAATTCATTTTTTCTGTTTGTTTGACCTCTGAAAAATCACACAGGGTCAAACATCAAACTGAATAAAACAGACAGACATACAAATTTGGTAACTCTAGAGTACAACCGTCAACCATAAAACTATTTTCTACCTTTTCAAATAAGACATTTCCTTTGGCAAACATTTAGAGCTCTGGATTTCTTTCCTTTTAAGCTGCTATGTTGAAAATTGATGCAGTTGGTGTAATTGCTTTATGTTTATATATTATGCATCTTCCTTTCATATTCTATTAGTCACAAGTAGGAAACTCTAATGTTTTGAGATTGGTGATCACATTTGGAATTTTGAAGACAGGCTGTGGACCTTCTTTCAAGATATATCTACACCTACAGCCACTTATTATGTCCTGATTTATCAGAATGATTCCATAACACACATTATCCTCTAAGTCATTCTTTTGTAGCTTTCCCTTTCTCTCAGTTGCTGGAGGTGCTTCCAAACTAAACACTATTATATGTAGATGCATGTAGGTGTAATACATTTTTTTTCAACACACACACACTGAGGCACCCATTCAAAACACAATAGAAAAATCTAATTCTTATCCTTTGCTTATTTCATTATGTCATTGCTGTGAACTCTGATGCTGAATCATTTGTAAATAAAAGGCTGTTATGGTTAAAGTATCAGAGTTTACAGCAATGGCATAATGAAGTAAGCAGAGGATACGAATTAGATTTTTCTATTGTGTTTTGAGGACAAATGGGTGTATCTCTCTCTCACCCCCCCTATTGAAAAAATTATTTAAATGTATTAAGCCTAAATGCATCTATGTGTAATGGATGGAAGGCTGTGAGATTGTTTGCTTCCCTCTGAGATAGATAGATAGATAGATAGATAGATAGATAGATAGATAGATAGATAGATAGATAGATAGATAGATAGATAGATAGATAGATAGATAGATAGATAGATAGATAGATAGATAGATAGATAGAAATTTACCATTGAATTTCACTGTCTTGGCCTGGGGCCAATGACCCCCCCAAAAGTGGGGGGTTAGGAGTTACACATAGTCCATGAAATATAGGTCGCCTACAATACTTTTCATCCATTTGAGCTAATGCTAAATGCAACAGACCATCAGATATCACATGTATTGATTGCGTAACTGGAAACATCTACTCAGAATTTGCTCCACAGACAAAATGAAGTACTGATTCTTACCTTGAAATCCTTAGAATGATTTCATTCCTGAGTATTCCAGAGAATATTCTATCTTCCTTTTAAGATCTTCTGGGGATCTGTTTGGTTTGAATTATGTAAGACATTATATTTTTATGGCTATCGGCCAGGAACTGATTTAAAACATAAATGAAATGAAATGATTTCAGGGTTAGCTGCAGTTTAAAATGTGCTCAATGATTAATCCCATGTGATCAGCTCCCAAGAAAGCTGGGTTCAATTACTAAAAACCAAAGAAGTGTGTTCCAGGGGGTTTGAGATGGGAAACACTGAAAATAAGTCGTGTAAACTCTAAAATAGATGTAACACAGATAAAAGATAAATCCCTCCCAAATCTAAGGGAAACAGTCCTTTATAAATTTGTCTCTATCAGACATCCAAAAAATGTTAATTTTGGCTTCCACAATCCAAAGGTTGCTTTTCTTGATTAGATTTAGCAGCTACCCTCAGGCTGATACGTATTCAGCATCTTGCTGGTTTTTTTTAATCCATAAGAAAACTTATAAATGTTCTTCCTATTGAAGAATTCATAAGAAAATCATAGTGTGTTTTTTAAAAGTAGATGTTATGTTGACGTCCACTTACCCTTCAGATCTATTTTCCATATTTAAAAAGGGCAAAGGTTCCCCTCGCACGTATGTGCTAGTCATTCCCAACTCTAGGGGGCGATGATCATCTCCGTTTCAAAGCTGAAGAGCCAGCGCTGTCCGAAGACGTCTCCGTGGTCATGTGGCTGACATGACTAAACGCCAAAGGTGCATGGAACACTGTTACCTTCCCACCAAAGGTGGTCCCTATTTTTCTACTTGCATTTTTTATGTGCTTTCGAACTGATAGGTTGGCAGAAACTGGGACAAGTAATGGGAGCTCACTCCGTTATGCGGCACTAGGGATTCAAACCGCTGAACTGCTGATCTTTTGATCGACAAGCTCAGCATCTTAGCCACTGAGCCACCGCATCCCGCTATTTTCCATATTTAGAAAGCAACAAATGAGTGTAAAAATATGTTGAAGATCTGGGCTGGTTTTGTTCTATTTTACTTTACCGAAATCCCATCATGGAAGCCAAGCAGCTTGGTGAGAGCGGTGTCTGTGTTTACTCCTTTCTCTCAGCTATTTTTTCCTCAATTCAAATTCTTCCACTAATTGTCATGTGCCTTATGGAGAAAAAAAATATAGGCCTGGGGTTTATTTTCTGATTCCTTCAATTTCAGATGTTGGTGCCATTAGCTATGTATAACTAAACAAATTTGTTTCCTAATTAGCCCTTGAAATCTAGTCTAGTTGTATTGTAAATGAGAAGTCCTTCTGGCAATGTCCTTTATTAGGAGTTACTGACTCAATTTCTTTTGTTTGCTCTCTGCGGTATCTCTTTTTAATTGGAATTGTACTAGATATTTTTTCTTTTTCTTTTTTCTTTCCTTTTTTTTTGGTATTGCAGTTTAGTAATACCCTCAAAGAGAAGCCAACATACATTAACAGCTTCTGAAATAAGCTTCTGGCTTGCAACAGGCCATACCACTTCTATCCTAACCTGACATCCCGCAAAATAGAATATAATATAATAGAGTAGAATAGAATAGAATAGAATAGAATAGAATAGAATAGAATAGAATAGAATAGAATAGAATAGAATAGAATAGAATAGAATAGAATTCTTTATTGGCTAAGTGTGATTGGACACACAAGAAATTTGTCTTTGGTGCATATGCGCTCAGTGTACATTAAAAAAAAGACAAGATACTTTCGTCAACATTTGTACCCTATGATAGTCATAGGGTACAAATAAACAATCAGGATACAATCAATATCAATATAAATCGCAAGGATACAATTTCTTTTACAGTCACAGTCATGCAGTCATAAGTGGGAGGAGCTGGGAAATAGGAACAATGAGAAGACTAATAGTAATAGTAATGCAGTCTTAATGAATAATATGACAGTGTTGAGGTAATTATTTGTTTAGCAGAGTGATAGCATTCGGGAAAAAACTGTTCTTGTGTCTAGTTGTCTTGGTGTGCAGTGCTCTATAGCAGCAGCCCCCAACCATTTTGGCACCAGGGACTGGTTTCATGGAAGACAATTTTTCCATGGACCAGGGGTGGTGATGGTGATGGTGGTTTCAGTTTCACTCGCTTGCCCATTGCTCACCTCCAGTTCGGCGGCCCGGTTCTTAACAGGCCACAGACCGGTACTAATCCATGGTCCAGAGGTTGAGGACCCTTGTTCTAACTCCACTTAGCCAGGTGAGGAGGAGGGCACTCTGTCTTTATCGCTCTACTTTGTTTCCTTTTTGGTAAGTGGTGTGCATGTAAATGGATATGTGGATGAGACTGTAGAATATGTTTCGATAAGGTAGTTTAGAAGACAATCAATTATGGTTTTGGAATGTTTGGTAGAGCCTTGGCTGTCTTCTCTGAGACTCCATATAAGATCCTATATTATCCTACATTTTGTAGCACTTAGAATGAATAGTGAAGGACTGACTCACTGTCCTGCTTTGTTTCTTCAATGCATTATACACTGCTCAGTGATTGCTTCAACCCATACAGCATGACAATTGGGGCTCAATACAGATTGTATTCTTCAAATAAACCAATGGGACATAACTGGCTATTGTGCCAGTAACGTGTTCAAATGAGCAATATTGGGGTCATGGTATTGATAGCCAGAAGCAAATTTCTAAGAAAGGGCCAAATGTATTGCTGTTCAATTGCAGATCATTACCCACGTCATATTTTTTTTAGCCAGCTTTCTATTTCTGCTTATATAGGATGCCGGTTTTCACTTTTTATCCAAACACTTTACTTTAAATAATCCTCATCATAGCTTCGTGAAGTAGAGTAGCTTAGTTGTCACAGCATTTTTGTTTAATTATTATAATCTTAATTGCTACAACAACTAAGTCTTCGTTCATTATTTATTTCAGGTTTATTGTCAACATGGGATATTCAAGGTGACTGAAAATATATCACTATGGGCCCAGAAGTCAATCAGGACTTTTCATTAAATAGAAAGTTCCATTAAAGGAAGGAAGAAGAATGGGAAGCAGTTTGCAAGAATTCTCCCTCTTGGGTACAAGTCCCTATCTGTTATATCCAATAAAACATTTCTACAGATATTATCTCCACCAAAATGATCCGGTTACACTATACATTGAATCAAGCAGCAGAAGACTGAGAGAAGAGCAGCAACAAGTCATCAAGAAGCTTTCTTTGAAAAAGCCACCAAAGCCTATTGAGATAAATTGGATTTTAACTGTGGATAGCCAACAGGGATCAGGCCAGGTGGATCTTCTTGTGAAAAAGATATATAGTGTCTCCCAGAAAACATTTCTGAAAAGACTCTGTTGCTTGTATCAAACTTCTAACAGTGATGGAATCTCACAAGGACTTAATGCATTCTTCTTACTCTCAGGCAGGTTCAGAAAGGTCCATCTATGTACAATTATCTGTAGTAAGGGAAAGACATTGAGAACTATCCTATCCCTCAATCCCATTATTGTGACAAGCTGTACAAAGGCAACATGCTAGGCAGAGAAACACTGATGTTATACAGCAGCAAGTCTGGTGAACAAATTACCAAAAAGCCAGAGTTTTGGCCTAAATAAGTATTAGGGAGAAAAAAGCTGGTGTGTTTGTGTGTATAAACACGTGTATCCATGTGTCAACAAACTAAACACTTCTGTGTTTGCAAGAGGATTAGAAGCCAAATTAGAAACATAATGAAGCTATGATCATAAGGAAAGAATCTTTCCTTCTGGGTGGATAAACATCTTTCATCTCCCTCTATTGGACAAAGACTCCCACCTGATTGAATTAGGCTGAAATTTTTCTTCTTCTTACCTAGCATTCATGATAACACTATCACTAATCACCAAGATAAGAAACAAAGGATGCTGGCATCCTTTTGGACCGATGTAGTCTGATTTACAGACCTACTTACAACTCTGACAGGAAGAGATTGCATTGAGGAATCAACAATGAAAAGTGATATGGATTAGAAGTAGATGATTCCTGCTCATTCATTCATTCATTCATTCATTCATTCATTCATTCATTCATTCATTCATTCATTCATTCATTCATTCATTCACAAACAACCAAACAAATTTGGGTTATTTGTTTGCCCCATCCATACTGACAAAAGTGTTTTGAACCCATTGAAGAAAGCAGCACCATGAGACCATTGGCAGTTACCTAATCTGAATCTAAAGAAAGTATTAGAAGTAATAAATCTGCAAAACAATAACTAGAATTTTGGATTTAGAATCCCAATGTACCTGAAGAGTCCCATACTGAAGAATGCTTTTCTAACTCTGAAGTACAAACTTTGCAGAAAAAAAATGAATCAATCGGATGCCTCAATTTCATAAAATAAATTCTTCACCAATCCACTTCAACCTTTAGAATAGATTTTGCTTTACAGAATTTCTTTGCAATTTTGATAGAATCATGTAACCTTGTCCCCTTTAAGAATTTCCCTTAGTCTTAGTAATTTGTTCTGCCATTCTTTTTTCCATCCACTGAGCTGTTCAGTTTTTCAGTTGTACCTAAGACTAAAATATGACTCTATTATGAGGGTTTTCATACAATTGGTTATTTTAATTTTTATTTATTTGTGGAATTAAAAAAATAAAAATTAGAATGAAAAACCATTGTGGGTTGGCCCTTGTTCATTAAATTAATAAAGTTCTTGCCTAATCAGGGAAGTTGTCATCTTGAAACTGCTAAGAACAACAGAACAATCACATTCACGCAGGTAACCCTCCCCAATTTGACTTTATGACCTATTTCAAAGGGAGAAATAAAATTTCTAAGATAATGATATAGTGCGCTTACTGTCAAATCTCTGTCATGACCTAGAAGTTAATTAAAATAGCGAGAACTGTCAACCCATTTGTTTCATTAAAGACCCGAAAACAGATGGGAAGGTAGTAACAACTTGGAGGGGATATGCTCAGCACTACATTGGGGGGGGGGGTAGTGTATCCTGCTGTACAAATAAAACACACTTTTTATTTCAGCGTATCACAGATGGAACAACTCTTTAGGCAGAGGAGTTTGGGGGATACTTCTGGCTTCCATTTAAAAAGTGCTATAAATTGCAAAGTAGAGATGTGACACCAGAAGGCAGTGAAAAAAGTGGGAGGAAAAAATAAGGGATAACGCAAATGGCTTGGGAAAGAAGAGTTGAGGGCAAATGTCATTCCATACCACATCTAAAAGCTTTGAGATATCCTCGGGATGATTTATAATAACCTGCTTACTTGATTACTTAGGGGAACTGATTTTTAGCTAAATGTATGAACAGATTCCAGTGGAAGAAATGTAGTTGCTTAACATGAACATTCAGTCTCTGATTTTTTTAAAAAAATTTACCAAGCCTAAGAAATTCACAGTTTGAAATCAGGTTCACGAAAATCCAGCATCCTAAACAGATTGCTAATTTATCCTTATAAAAGATGGACAGAGAAGACATTGCACCTGAATTGCATGACAGGCACGCAATTTTATTTATTTTAAAATCCAGGCTTTCCTCCTGGATGTTTAAGTTGCTATAAAGAATAAATCCATATATTAACAACTATAGCTATTCCTTATACCATAATTTAAAATACTCAAAACAAAAAATAACATGAAGAATAAAAATGTCTGAGCTGTTAGTAAATAGGAAATGACTTAAGGTCTGTGGTTTATCTTGTATTGTGTGGGATTACTCTCCCATTGAAAGACCAAAATCTTCAGGTATTTGCAAGTGGTTATTTATTTACCATACGGCATGTCATACATGAATGAATGAACGAATGACTGAATGAATGAACGAACGATCATCTATCCATCCATCCATCCATCCATCCATCCATCCATCCATCCATCCATCCATCCATCCATCCATCCACACACACACACACACACACACACACACACACACACACACACACACACACACACACACACACACACACACACTTTACCTAAATTAGTAAAACACAATAAAATATACCTGGGATATAAAGCTAGTTTGCCTCCTCGTGGTGCACCCTGGAGAGAGCAACAGCATGGACTAAATGAACTAGCAACTGCTAGCAGCCAGACTACTCTGTAGATTTTTCTGGCTCTCAAAATACATGACAATAAAAATGTAAACAAAAAATGGACCTTTTCAGGCCCAAATGACAAGAGAGATTCGAATCTTCAAGTGTTAAGAACTTTATTTGCACAACCACATCTAGCGCTCTAGATGTTTCTTGAGCTGGTTGGATCTGGTAATGGTTTTGATTCATTGATTGATTAATGCCCACAAGTGGTTTTTCAATCCTAGAGACCACACAGATAGATTTTCTCCATGACAATCTATCCCTAACTTGGTCCTTCCAACGATACGCTCATCACCACTGTCACTGATCCCATCCATCTTACCGCTGGTTTTCTTCTTCCTCTCTTTCCTTTCACATTCTCTACCATTAGAGCCTTTTCCAGAAATCTGGGTCTTCAAATACCAGGTCTGAAGTAAGATAATTTAAGTTTGGTCATTTATACCTTGATAGAGTTGGTTGTTTTATATAATGATCTACTGGTTGGTTTTCTTGGCTATATGAATGTTATCCTCAGGAGTCTCATATTGCACGTTTGTCTAGCTGTTGAGATCTGTAGGAAAGGCTAAAGTGACCAGATTTTTTTTTTCTTAAGTGGGACACCGACGGGGGGGCGGGGCCGCCTGGACGCCGCAATTTGAGTTTTGCCCTCTGCGCATGCGCAGAATGCTGCGCATGCGCAGAGGGCAAAAGACGGCTAATGTCGGCGTCCAGGTGGGGGGGGGAGGCGGGAGGCCTTTCCTCGCCTCCCGCCTCCCCAGAGGTGGGATCCTACCTCTGATTGCCGGTGCGGTTAATTGCTGACTTCGCGGCAGAGCCGAAGATTCTGTTCGAGCCTGCTCCCGTTTGCGGAGCGGGAGCCTTTCCCGGGCGCTTTCCCCGCCCGCATGGATGCCGCCAGCGGCATCCATGCGGGCGGGGAAAGCGCCCGGGAAAGGCTCCCGCTCCACGAATGGGAGCAGGCTCGAACAGAATCTTCGGCTCTGCCGCGAAGTCAGCAATTAACCGCACTGGCAATCAGAGGTAGGATCCCACCTTGCTTGTAGACCGCTCGTCTCCCCCTTTGCCGGCAGCCTGGACCGCGGAGGCGGCGCGCAAGTCGCCCTTTAGTAGCCCTGATGCTGAATTACACCTGGCTGTTGGAATGGCTGGTGGAAAAGGTGAGCAGCGGGATGGGAGACCACGAGCCGGCTGTTCCTCCCCGAGTGTGCCGCCGAGGCAGGGACGGAGCTCGGGCAGCCGGGAAGGGCCCGGGCGGAGGAGGAGGAGGAGCCGGCGGAGGGGAGCGCCCTCCGCCAGGCAGGTGGGGCCGAGAGCCGGCCGGGCGGGCAGGCTTTGCAACCGGGCGCCCGCGGGGCTTTGCGAGAGCAGCTGCTCCCTTTGCAAAAGAGCCCCGGGATTGGGAAGGCTTGCCAAGCATACAACCCCACGCCCCCACGCCCCCCCGGCTCACTTACCGGCCAGTCTCCCGCAGAAGTGCTCCCCAGACCCCGAGCAGGCAGCGGCCAGGAGGGGAAAGCGGGCAGGGAAGGAAAGGAGGGAGGGACGAAGGGAGGGAAGGAAGGAGCTCACAGAAGCCGGCCGGGCCTCCCCGCCTATCGCTCGGTGCTCCTCCCCAAGGTAAGGTGACCAGATGTCCCGATTTTGAGAGGGCCTGCTGCTGCTGCTGCTGCCCCTGCGGCTGGGCCCAACCTGGCCGTCCTCGAGTGCCTGCAGGCCGATTTTTTGAAAGAATGCCCTAGTCGGGCATTGTTTTAAAAACTCGGGACTTTTTAAGAGGGCAGGCGGGACGCGGGACAAATGATTAAAAAGCGGGTCTGTCCCGCCAAAATCGGGACGTCTGGTCACCTTAGGAAAGGCCCATCTTTCTGGCATGTGAGAATGGGCATTCTTTTGTGTTGCTCTCAAGCTAAGGAATTCTTCCCTTAGGAACTATGTTTGGTCCAGACTTTCTTAGCTTTCAAAATGGAAAACACTCATTTCTTGTGTCAGGGGTTTAGCTATTGAACGATTTTAATGCATCAAATCAGGTTATGTAGTATTTAAACTTTTTACATTTTAGTGTTGTTTTCTAAATTTTATTAGTCACTTTGAGGACTTGCCAGAGTAAAATATATATATACATTTTAATATATATATTTTCCTGTCAGCCAAACAATGCCGGCTTGCGGGCCCTAGGGGGAGAGCCTTCTCTGTGGGGGGCCCCATGCTCTGGAACCAACTTCCCCCAGAGATCCGAATTATCCCCACCCTGCTGGCCTTCCGGAAAGCCGTCAAGACATGGCTCTTCCTGCAGGCAGGGGTTTGAGACTAGTTTTTATCTGAGATCTCCCCCAGTATGTATGTTGTTGTTTTAAAATTGTTTTTAAATGAATGTTTATTGTTTAGTGTTCTTTTAAAATGTTGTACGCCGCCCTGAGTCCTTAGGGGGTAGGGCGGCATAGAAGAACCTAATAATAAATAAATAAATAAATAATTTTTTTTATATTTAAGCATCTTTATTTCATCTAACTTTAGATTTTACAAACTTTCCTTTTTCTACATTGTCTGACCTTTGCAATACAATACATCTTATTCCCAGACCAAACTATAAATATTCTGAATTTGTGGGACAGAATAGGGAACAGAGATGGATAGTGCTAATGGTTATACTGTATGTGATCCTTGATTTACAATACAGAGCTTGAAGGCAATCTCTTTTTTTTAGGGGGAGAGGAGGGTTAGTTTTGATTTCCTCTCATTTCTGTTAGTGGCATTTTCATTAGTAAATCTCTCGGTTAAAAAGCACGGCAGAAACCATCAAACGTTGCATGGCTTTTGCATTGTTTTGGCTCATTTGTAACTTGGCTTAGGGCCTCCCTGCTAGAGTGCGAGAAACATGTCCGAACCACACATGGTGAAAAAGAAATAAGCAGGTGCAAAGAAACTGCATTTTGGAGCCATAAAGGAGCATCCAGAAAAAGGAGTGCATCGCTCCCTTTGATCCATGGCAAAATGCCTTTTCTCTGTAGGTGACAAGGACTGATCCACGAACAGCCTCTCTTCAATTCTTCTGCCTCCTGACATGCTGTCATCCTTACTTTTTTGATGTCCCCCTGCTTATTGTTCCAATATTTCAATATCAACCAGGGGGGAAAAAACCCTACAGAATTGTAGCAGTAAACAGGGGCTTTAAAGCTACAGTATTTTCTTGTTCTTTGCCAGTATCCTTTCAAGAATGGATGAGGTTGGGCTTCATACTTGATTTGTTTTTTCTCCTTTCGTCTGATTTCAGCGAGTTCCTATTAAATCCACAGCATCGCTTTGCCTGCCGTTTCCTCTTCAGGAGGCAGGGGGAGAGACTTATTAAATCCATAGCACACTGCTCTCAGATGGATTCCATGCCTGAACTGTCCATCTTTATGTCCATCTCCAGCTTCTCTTCCAGCAGGAAGCGTCAGAAGATAATGACTGGATGCACATAAGCTATACTCATGCGGGACATTGTTTATTTCATTAGTTGTGCTAGGACAAATATGGAGAACACAGTTGGGAGATGGAATTCACCACAGCTGAAGAGAATCTGTTTGGACAAAGGATGGAGGTAAACCATCACCATGTGCCTGCCTTAATTCCTTAATTGCTTATAAGTTCTACTCCCAAATACTGTGTTGAATATTTAACACTTTTTACAGCTAGAGAAGACTTCTGCAAGTCCCTTGGACTGCAAGGCGATCAAACCGGTCAGTCCTAGAGGAGATTAACCCTGACTGCTCTTTAGAAGGCCAGATCCTGAAGATGAAACTCAAATACTTTGGCCACCTAATGAGAAGGAAGGACTCACTGGAGAAGAGCCTAATGCTGGGAAAGATTGAGGGCAAAAGAAGAAGGGGACGACAGAGAATGAGGTGGCTGGATGGAGTCACTGAAGCAGTAGGCATGAGCTTAGATGGACTCCAGAGGATGGTAGAGAACAGGAAAGCCTGGAGGAACATTGCCCATGGGGTTGCGATGGGTCGGACATGACTTTGCAACTAACAACAACAACAGCAAACAGAAGAAATTCATTTCTCTGAAAATGTTGGAAGGACTTCGAGGGATCAAGCAGGATTTTAGAACAAGAGTTAGTTATGGTTTGAATAACTTTGAGGCAGTTATCATTTGAACCTAATAATCTGCAGTCATTGAAAACAAACAAAAAATACCACTCCTTGCTCCAGCCAATCAAATGTGTTTCTTGAGTATTAGGAAGGGAGGGAGGGAAGGAGGGAGGATTCTTATACAAAAAAATATAAAATCAAATCAAATATCAGAAAGTATTGTTAAGTGACATATTATAATTTTTGATATTTTAGGGAAGTTTGATAATGTTTTGAATTGATCATCAGTATTCATTTTTAATTCTATGTGTGTATGTTTCAATTTTCTGTTATTCTTGGAGTCAAAAGGGTCTCTAGAATTCAGTCCAAAAACTACTTCTGGATCATGAACATATTAGAAAGTCTTGCAGGCCTTGGATGGCTATGGAGCTGAAAGGGGTAATAAGAGCAGTGAAAGAATAAAAACAATAAGATTATCCTTTGAAATGTGATGTCAAATGAAAATGCTTTTAAATAATTCTGAAAAACTTTTAAAAGTCATCAATCTAAAAATATTTGTAAAATTATTCTAAAAATATTTTAAAAACAATTCTAAATAAATAAAAATAATTATCTGACTTAAAAAAATAATTTGGAGGGGCAGAGGAGAGAAGCATGCTGAGCATGGTTTTTGGAATATTTCCTAACCACTTTACTGATAGTCATAAGAAGGGTCTGCATTTTCTTCAAGCTTGCAAAGTAATATGTGTATTTCTACTTTCCTCTTGTGCTGGATCTGTGTATTCATATATGTATCTGTGGACTGTCAAGGACAGGCAGTGTATGTTCTCCTGTGGGAGAACAGGAGTAGCATTATGAACCATTAAGCATTATTCAGTAGCATTATCCTAGGGGGAGGGCCTTCTCTGTGGCAGGCCCCGCGCTCTGGAACCAACTTCCTCCAGAGACTAAGGTGACCAGACGTCCCGATTTTGGCGGGACAGACCCGCTTTTTAAGGGTTTGTCCCGCGTCCCGCCCGCCCTCTTAAAAAGTCCCGATTTTTTGAAAGGGGCGAGCGAGGGCTGGGGGGCGGGCTCTCCCCTGCAGGGACGGCCGGCCGCGGCTCATGGGGGGCGAAAGACAAATACAATTTTCGGCGGGCACGGCTTTGCAAGGGCTCTTCACAAGTTTGGCAAGTTTCACAAGAGCCGTTCGCGTGCAGGGCAGTTTATAAATAGCGGCCGCCAGGTAGGGAGCCAGCCGGGGTTGCACAGGGCTGGGGGAGGCTCGCTAGCCCGGCAGCTCCGGCCGCAGGAAAGAGCGGGGGGGGTGCCGTACTGGGAAGGGCCAGCAGTTGCCGCCGCCTGAGGGGGCCACCCCCCCGCCTGCCCGCTTCGCTGCAGGGGACGCTGCATCGGATCCCGAGTCGCGCCAGCTCTCCCGTGGCCACGATGCCCGCCGACCTGATGGAGAAGAGCTCCTCCTCGCCTGCGGCGGCCATCCCGGCCAGCGCCGGAGGAGTCAACGCAGGACACCCGCCCGCCGCCGGCCCGAGCTGAGAGGCCTGCTGCTGCTGCTGCAGCAGCTGGGCCCCCAGTCCCGGCAGCGGGAAGGCTGCGGCGGCGGCCCCAGCCTGCTGAGCCAGCGCCGGCCTGAGCCGAGGGCCATGGATGCGACTCCTTCGCTCGGGCCGCCCCGCCCACCGCGACGCCGGCCTTTTCGAGAGGGCGGGGCTGCATCAGGCGCCTCTCCACTGTGTCCTTCACCACCCTCCAGTGCATGCCCGGCGCCTGATGCAGCCCCGCCCTCTCGAAAAGGCCGGCGTCGCGGTGGGCGGGGCAGCCCGAGCGAAGGAGTCGCATCCATGGCCCTCGGCTCGGGCCGGCGCTGGCTCAGCAGGCTGGGGCCGCCGCCGCAGCCTTCCCGCCGCCGGGACTGGGGGCCCAGCCGCAGCAGCAGCAGCAGCAGGCCTCTCAGCTCGGGCCGGCGGCAGGCGGGCGTCCTGCGTTGACTCCTCCGGCGCTGGCCGGGATGGCCGCCGCGGGCGAGGAGGAGCTCTTCTCCATCAGGTCGGCGGGCATCGTGGCCGCGGGAGAGCCGGCGCGACTCGGGATCCGGTGCAGCGTCCCCTGCAGCGAAGCGGGCGGGAGGGCGGGGGGGTGGCCCCCTCAGGCGGCGGCGACTGCTGGCCCTTCCCAGTACGGCACCCCCCCCGCTCTTTCCTGCGGCCGGAGCTGCCGGGCTAGCGAGCCTCCCCCAGCCCTGTGCAACCCCGGCCGGCTCCCTACCTGGCGGCCGCTATTTATAAACTGCCCTGCACGCGAACGGCTCTTGTGAAACGACATTAGCGGTCTTTTGCCCTCTGCGCATGCGCAGCATTCTGCGCATGCGCAGAGGGCAAAACCCGGCGTCCAGGCGGCCCCGCCCCCCATCGGTGTCCCGCTAAAAAATAAATAAATCTGGTCACTTTACCAGAGACCCGAACCATCCCCACCCTGCTGGCCTTCCGAAAAGCCGTTAAGACGTGGCTTTTCCTGCAGGCAGGGGGCAGAGCTTAACTCCAGCTGAACTCTCCCCCGGGTATGCTTGGTTGTTGCATAGTTGTTTTTATATTGCATTTTTAATTTTTATATTATGTTTTTAAATTTTGTTTATTGGTTTCTTGTATTTTCCTATGCTGTACGCCGCCCTGAGTCCTTCGGGAGTTGGGCGGCATATAAGAAAGCCGAATAAATAAATAATAAATAATAAATAAATTATGAACCACTTCCTAGCTCTGCCTCTTAAATAGATGCATCTTGCCCATTTTCAAACCTGACCTTTCTTTTGCTGGATTCTCCCACCGCATCTAATTTTGGTCCTCTTCAGTTTTCAAAGTTATCCTGCTGATGGTTGGACAAGTAGACTGCTGAGCTCCTTTCTTTAACTTCTTCCACTCTACCATTGGGTCAGAAAGAATAAAAATGGCATAGTGCCACTGCAAGCAGCATATAGCCAGCATATAGCCAGTTGATTTATCATCTCAGGGTTAAAACAATTCATCACTTGGCATTATCTCTGTCCATAATTAATGCTTGTTCTCTCATTGAGGCATGAAAATAAAATTACAGGAGCAGAGAAGAGTGTTACCCAAAGGCAAGAGTTATTTACAAAGGATGGGCCTCCCCAAGGTATCATACTAAAATAATTGCCACAATAAGCTAAATCTCCCAGCATGGCAACAAGATTTTATGATGATGACTTTAGGCTACATTGAAGAGCAGTTTTCTCATTTATTTTTTTTCTGATTGGAAAATGTCTGAATTAAATAACAAAATGTAATTTATATAGTGGAATACGTGTGCATGCACATGCAGAGGGACATTCTCCTTAAACTGGGTCAGGAGTTTTTGCCATCTTTCTTCTAATTATTCCATTGATTCTCTAGCACAACTGTATAAAAAGGCATTTGAGCCTTTATATTATGTGTTGCTTGTTTGCTTGTCAGTGTAGTTATAATTCCAGTTTCTAAGGGAACTAACAAGGTTTCAAAACGATGCAACAAGTAAGGCAGGAATCAAACAGCCATTCATAATTTAGACAGCAACTCAACCTCAGCACTGGGCCCACAAAGCATTGTAGCCCAGAGCATGTGGAAAGACCCAGATCTTGAAGAGTCTCTTGAAGGCTGGCAGACAGAAATAGGACTAGGAGGACCTTGAGAGAAAGCTCTTTCAGAGGGCAACAGAGAGGCCTTGCCTCCTGCTTCTGACAAAATGACAGTGCTCATTGGACATGATCCAAAGCATGCTTACGCTTCAGGTTTTACCAGACAAGCAGAAGACCCAGGCCCCACAATATATAAGGTAACCTAAATTACAGACATCTGGTGTGAGCATTCAAAGACACAGCTGTAATTACTCATGCCACTGCATCTGGACTAGCTCTAGACTCCTTCTCCAAGAGATATCTGTCAGGGTTGCTTCAGGGTTGACAATATCTCTCTCAAAAGGAGAGGAAAGTCCTAACATCTCATCATGCCTCTTGCCATTTCATTCAGCCTTTGCTCTTTTTGAAGTAAAGAAAAGTTGGAAGCAAATGGAAGAAGGAGGCTTACAAAAAGAATGTGAGATACAAATATTTATTTTCATGGCTTAAATATCTTTTCTCCCAGTGTAATTAAAAGGAAATTATTTTTATATATAGTTGTATAATATTATGCAAATATAATATTTAATGTAATATTATTAAATGCTATAATATTATTATTATTATTATTTCTAGCCATGACTCATGCTTCCAAAGAACATGGATCTATTATGTTTGTTCTTAGTACTATGTTATTCCTTCACGAATAAGAAAATAATAATGAATTAATGAATAATAAATAAGAAAATAAATTCTAGGTTCTTGGGGAGAACTCAGTGTGAATGAACATCAACTGAAGAATTGGCAGCTCTGATTTCACTGACAACTGTTGATAAGCAAAATAAAAAGATGTTCGGTTAGTGGATGTTGCCATACCTGGAGACATCAGAACAAAAGAAAGAACTGGAGAAAATAACAAAATATAAAGACCTGCAAATAGAAATACAATGACATTGGCAAAAGAAAGCAAAACTAGTACCAATAGTAGGAGGCATCTTGGGCGAAATCCCAAAACACCACTTGAACACCATTGGCATTAACAAAATCACCATCAGTCAATTGCAAAAAGCAGCTTACATCCTGTGATAATACCTTTATACTTTTAATACCATCAACATTGGCCTATCCCAGGTCCTTGGGAAGGACTCAGCAGGTGGATAAAAATGCCAAATCTAGTGTAAACATCTGACTGACTTTAGAATCAACCACAGCACTGGAACAAGATAAAAAAAATCCAGAAAGTGACAGAAATAACTCTTGGTCTTTACTTTAAAATAAAATAAAATAAAATAAAATAACAACAACAGAGTTGGAAGGGACCTTGGAGGTCTTCTAATCCAACCCTACTTGACCTCTCAGCGGCTTTCGATACCATCGACCATGGTATCCTTCTGCATCGTCTCGGCGAGGTGGGAGTGGGAGGCACCGTTTTACGGTGGTTCTCGTCTTACCTCGCCGATAGGATGCAGTCGGTGTTAACAGGAGGACAGAGGTCGTCTCCTAGGCCCCTGACTTGTGGAGTGCCGCAGGGTTCGGTTCTCTCGACCATCCTGTTCAACATTTACATGAAACCGCTGGGGGAGATCATCCGTCGACACGGGGTGAGTTTTCAACAGTATGCTGACGACACCCAGCTGTACATTTCCACCCCGTTTCAATTCAGGGAGGCAGTGGATGTAATTTGCCGATGCCTGGACGATGTCAGGATCTGGATGGGGAGGAACAGGCTCAGGCTTAACCCCGACAAGACTGAGTGGCTATGGATATTGCCTCCTAAGGACTATTCTGACTGTCCCTCCTTGGTTCTTGGGGGGAGAAAAATTAACTCCCTCAGAACGGGTTCGCAATTTTGGGGTTCTCCTAGATCCACAGCTAAAATTAGACCAACATCTCACAGCTGTGGCTAGGGGAGCCTTTGCACAGGTTCGCCTGTTGCACCAATTGCGACCATACTTGGAGAACAAGGCTCTACTCAAGGTCACTCATGCCCTTGTCACCTCTAGATTGGACTACTGTAATGTGCTCTACATGGGGCTACCCTTGAAAAGTATCCGGAGACTTCAACTGGTGCAAAATGCGACTGCGCGTGCTGTGGTGGGTGTCTCAAGATACACCCACGTAACACCCATATTCCGCCAGCTGCATTGGTTGCCCATTGGTCTCCGGGTGCAATTCAAGGTGTTGATCATCATCTTTAAAGCCCTACCTGGCTTAGGTCCAGGTTACCTCCGGGACCGCATCCTACCTCATACTTCCCTTTGACCGTTTAGGTCCCACAGAGTGGGTCTCCTCCGGGTCCCATCAGCCAAACAATGCCGGCTGGCGGGGCCTAGGGGAGGGCCTTCTCTGTAGGGGCCCCTGCTCTCTACCCTCAGAGATCCGAATTATCCCCACCTTGCTGGCCTTCCGAAAAGCCATTAAGACATGGCTCTTCCTGCAGGCGGGGTGATTTTGAGACAACTTTCCCCCATGTATGCATGGTTTTGTACGTCTTTTTAAAACTCTTTTTAAATTGTTTTTAATAATTTTATTGTTTAGTTGTTCCTTAAAATGTTGTACGCTGCCCTGAGTCCTCAGGGAGTAGGGCAGCATAGAAGAACACGAAATAAACAAATAAACAAATAAACAAACAAATAAATAAATAAATAAATAAATAAATAAATAAATAAATAAATAAATAAATAAATAAATAAATAAATAAATAAATAAATAAATAAATAAATAAATAAATAAATAAATAAATAAATAAATAAATAAATAAACCCCCTGCTTAGGCAGGAAACATAAACTAAACTGCAGCTTAGGGTGAATTAGACATCTCAAGCTATTTCTATAGGGGATGAGGATTGCTTTGCCAAATATTTAATTAATTTAGACTTACATGACATTCCTAAATGAATGTACATAAATTCATAAATGAACACACACACACACACACACACACACACACACACACACACACATACTTGAGGAATGAATAAAACCCAGATATATGTTCCCCTCTATTTTTTCAATAAACAGAGTTTCTTAGTGGTATATTCAACATTACTTCACACTGATTTTTAAACCAGATACATACACACTAATATTCACCGCCAGTAGGCACTTTACTTCATTGATAAAAATGTTTCCTAAGTGGGTCAAACTTGAGCAGTGCGAGTCAAGGGTTGTCATTTTTTTTAAAAAAAAATCAGTCACTATTCTGGCAACTTCTCCAAAGTCAGTTAAGGCTATATTTTGGGACTTTGGAATTCAAAGATTCATTTAATGAGCCTGCCCTTGAAATCCACCTTGAAGCTGTAGCTAGTTCAGCCAGCAATGGTGTGCTCACTTTGGGGGCCCCTGCAGTTAGTTTGAGTTTCATTGTTGTTGCATGGTCTGCACTGGATCTCAGTTGCTTTTCAGGTATTCAAAGTAGTGATAGCAATAGCAATAGCACTTAGACTTATATACCGCTTCATAGTGCTTTACAGCCCTCTCTAAGCGGTTTACAGAGTTCAGCATATTGCCCCCAACAATCTGGGTCCTCATTTTACCCACCTCGGAAGGATGGAAGGCTGAGTCAACCTTGAGCCGGTGAGATTTGAACAGCTGAACTGCTGAACTAGCAGTAGCCTGCAGTGCTGCATTTAACCACTGCACCATCTCGGCTTTATAATCACCTTTAAAGCCCTACATGGCCAAAGGCCAGGTTATTTGTGGGGCTGCCTCTCCTTCAGGCATCTATCCATCCCAGTAGGTCAGATAGAGTGGGCATGGTTCAGGTTCCATCCCTTAAATATAATCTGAGGGGACCTGAGAGGTGTGCTTTGTCTGTAGCTATCTCAGCCCCTCCACTTAAGAATTAAAGCCCCCCTACCCTTTTTAGCCTTCTGGAAAGCCATGACTCTTTTTTAAGCATGGTCTGGTTCCTGTGAAAAGGGTTGTTCTGTTTTTATTCATTGTATTTATTGGCTGTTGCATTGATAACCAAGCTCAGATGATGTCTGCAAGCAGGACACAGCTTCTACAAATGAAGAACACCTCTCTTGGAACAATATGAACTCATGGCCACAATGGTTGAATTTGAAATAAATCTGAAGAATTCTGTCAGAATGACCTCTGTGAGTAGGCCTTTTCCCACCCAGTCACTTGATTTGAGATATGGGGTCAGGAGATTTACAGGTAAGATCCCAATTCTTCTAAACAATCTGAAAAAAAAATTCAATGATATATACCTCCTTTCCTGTCATTAGAGACCTGCTTTGTTATTTTTCATTTCTAAGTACCATATCGAAGTAGGAACAAGAAAAGGCATACAGAAGGCAGATAGCTATATGATCCAGTAGATGCTATCTTGTATACTCTTCACAGGGCTTTTTAATGACAGCAAAGCTTTCTAACCATAACTGTGGCAGTTAACTCCTGATTTTGTTTAATTATCTGATTTTTCAAAACAAGGCTAGAGCGTAGTTGGACTCCCACTACCGTAGCAATGAGGCAATTAATTCCCTGGGCAGATACTTGATACTCAGATCATTAGTAGCTCTCAAGTGGGCAAGACTTTTAATTATTCAGCACAATAAAACTTCTGTTTGTGGCTTTCTATAATCCTTCCTCTGATGTCCCACAGAGGTTTTCCAGGTGAGTTATTCTGAAGGAAGATTTGCTCTTTTTTTGGGTAGATTTCATTTGCAAGTTAATTAACTTGCAGTATAATCTTCCAATAAGACTATACAATTATCTTACTAGAAATCAGGGAATGTGTCTATAGACAAATATTATTTAGTCTTACTAACTACAATATATCAAGATCAAATGAAGGGGGAAAGTCTGTTACTATTAGCAGTGCTTTCAGAGATTCTTTCATTAGAAACACTGGGAAGATCACAAGAAGGAAAAACTGGTCCAATGTTTTCCACCTGTGAAATGTGAGCCAGAATTCATATGCACGACATCTTTTTTTTTCTCATCTAATTTGTGTTGTTCAAAATGTGGAACAAACATATTGATTAAGGTGAAGTTTGCATAAAAAGTGTGAGAAATATGTTCCTTTTCTTTTGCTGAACTCATAACTTGACAAGGAAATGAATCGGGGCGTTGTTCCTACCTGAACGCCCCTTCTCGTAGGGCAGAGCTAGCCTCCAAGATTGGGATGATACAATTCATCAGCCAATCAGGACTGAGTATGACTTTATAAAAACTGTACTCTAGATGAGCACCCCCTCTTGAGACGAAGGACGAAGTCAGACCCAATGTGTCAAACACCCAACCGAACTTTATTAACAGCAGGCAAAACTAAGCATAAACGTAACTTGAAAGCCAGGGCGGGACTTGGAGGCTAGCTCCGCCCTACAAGAAGGGGCGTTCAGGTAGGAACAACGCCCCGTTCTCCATAGTGGGCGGAGCTAGCCTCCAAGATTGGGACATGCCAAAGCAGTAATCCCCTTGGGCGGGAGTCAATGCCCCTCGGCCAGCCCCGAGTCAGCCAGCACGACTTGCAACACCCGGCGGCCAAACGCCGCGTCCCTGGCTGCATAAGCGTCAAGCTTATAATGTCTGACAAACGGCAACGGGGAAGCCCACGTAGCCGCTCGACACACTTCCTCGATGGAAGCGTTGGTCGTCCAGGCCGCCGTAGTAGCCGCACTCCATGTGGAGTGTGCCGTCAGTCTCGGCGGGCGCGGTAGGTTCATCTGGTCATAGGCGAAAGCAATGACCGCTCTGATCCAGCGGCCGATTACCGCAGATGAAGCCTTCCTGCCCAGAGACGCGGGGTGGAAGCATACGAAGAGCGCTTCGGACCGTCGGAATGACGATGTACGGGAGACGTACACTTCAATTGCCCACCGCACGTCAAGGGCTACGCAGTGTTGATCCGACCCCTGTGAGTTCGCAAACGCAGGGAGGATCAGCTCCTGAGCCCTATGGAAGTATGAATTGACCTTAGGGCAAAACCCCGGGTCGAGACGAAGTACGACCCTGTCTGGATGAAAGATACAAAGATCTGATCTGACCGACAGGGCTGCCAGCTCCGAGATGCGACGTGCCGACGTGATCGCCACAAGAAATGCAACTTTCATGGTAAGTAGTCGAAAGGAGACCGAGGACAAGGGTTCATACGCGTCAGTTGTGAGTGACAAGAGGACTTTGTGTAAATCCCAAGTCGGGTAACGGTGCACCACTGGAGGGGAGATGTTTGAGGCCGCCTTGAGAAACCTCCATACAAGAGGATGGCCCGAGAGCTGCTCTGCCGATGGACAGGAGAGCACTGTTGACAATGCGGCCAATTGGCGACGCAACGTGTTGGGCGCCAACCCTTTGTCCAAGCCGGCTTGTAGAAATTGTAAGATGTTAATGATAGACAGATCAACGGGAGAAACGTCTGTGTCCGAACACCAAGCGCAGAACGCCTTCCAAGTGGAAGCGTATATGCGCGTTGTGGAAGCCCTGCGGGAGAGCAGTAATGTCCTAATTATGTTTTCCGGGACCCCGCGGTGTTGTAGAGTGCGCCGCTCAAGCGCCAGGCGGTCAGTTGGTACCAGTGTGGATCCGGATGCTGAACTGACCCCTGGGAGAGCGACGACTCTGTCGTTGGTATCCGCCATGGGGTATCGACGGTCAATGATTTCAGATCTGCAAACCATGGCCGCCTCGGCCAGTGGGGTGCCAGGAGGATCATCTCCGCCCTCTCGTCTAGTAGCCTGCGGATGACCTGAGGAATCAGGGGAAGCGGAGGAAAGGCGTAGAGAAGACCTCTGGGCCACGGGCACCGAAGAGCGTCCACGCCGTCCGCTCCGGGAGTGCGGTAGCGGGAGAAGAACCGTGGAAGTTTCGAGTTCCCCGGAGTGGCGAAGAGGTCGACCACCGGACGGCTGAATCTGATGGTGATTTCCCGGAATAGATCCTGGTGGAGACTCCACTCCACCGGATCCACCTCGTTGCGGCTGAGCCAGTCCGCAGTGCGATTTGATACACCTGATATGTGCTCCGCCCGAATGGAGAGGAGATGGCGCTCCGACCACAGGCCTAAGGCCTTGGCCTCCGACATCAGGCGACGTGAAACCGTGCCCCCCTGTCGGTTGACATGGGCCTTCGCCGTGATGTTGTCGGTCAGCAGAAGGACGTGTTGACCTGCCAAGACGTCACGGAACCGTTGGAGCGCCAGGAAAATCGCCTTCAGCTCCAGGTGATTGATCGTAAGGGAGGCTTCCGTCGGGGACCATGTCCCCTGCGCTACGCGAGACAACGTGTGAGCCCCCCATCCTAGAAGGCTGGCATCGGTGGTCACCGTAATCCGCGTGGGTTCGAGGAAGGGGCCGCCCTCGGAGATTGCTGGGGAGCGCCACCATTGGAGCGATCGGCGGACGGACGTCGGAAGGATCACCCTGATCGACGAGTTGCTCTGATGCTTGTGCTGAAAAGGCAACATAAACCATTGTAGGTCTCTGGAGTGTAGTTGGGCCCAGGGTGTGATGTGTATGGCCGACACCATCTTGCCCAGGAGAGAGGACAGCAGGCTCAAGGGGACCCATCGTTGTCCGAGGACCTGACGGACGAGGTCCCGCAAGCCGTCCTGGCGCTCCTGCGAAAGATACACCCTGCACTCCAGAGAGTCAATGATAGCTCCCAGATGGTTAATCCTGGTAGCGGGCACTAAGAGGCTCTTTTCAAAATTAACAGAGAAACCATGGTCTGCGAGGGCCTGTAGAGCAATCTGGATGTCCCCCTCTGCCTGTGAATGCGAGGACGACTGAATGAGAATATCGTCCAAATAACATTGTATTCTAATAGGACGAGACTGCAGGTCGGCAGCGAGAGCCGCCAGTACCTTGGTAAACACCCGTGGGGCGGAAGACAGCCCAAACGGGAGGGCGGTATACTGGTAGTGTTCGTTCCGATAGCAAAATCGTAGAAACTGTTGGTGGGCAGGCCGGATAGGGATTTGTAGGTAAGCCTCAGTGAGGTCGATGGACGCCATAAAATCCCCTTCCCGTATCCCGCCAAGAATTGACTGCAACGTGTGCATTTTAAATTTTTTATATCTCAAAAATTTATTAAGACGCTTAAGGTTTAGGACAGCTCTCCACCCGCCTGAGGACTTTTCCACAAGGAACAATATGGAATAGAAGCCCTGACCCCGCTGGTCCTCCGGCACCCGCTTGATGGCATCAATGTCCAGAAGGTGCTGGATGGCGGCCAACATGAGTGACCGTGTCCGGGGATTGGAGGACTGGGGGCACCTCAGAAAAAATCCCGGGGGGGTGGAGATGAAGTCCAGGGCGAGACCAGATGACACGGTCTCGCGAACCCAAGCATCAGTGGTAGTGTCCTCCCATCGCCCGGTGAAAAAGCGCAGGCGACCCCCAATGGGAGGACCGGGTTCGTCTACTTGTAGCGGCGGTAGGGGCAACCACCTGCCCCCCGAAAAGGCCGCTTAGAGTTGTCTCTGCGCCTATCCTGCCCCTGATTCTGTCTCCCGCCGTAGCGGTTCCTGTCCTGGTTGTAGGAGGGCGCCCGGTAGGGTCGACGGGGGGCGGGAGGCGCCGCGGGGGTCGAGGAAGTGGATGCTTTGTTCTGCGCCTTGCGTGTACAATTGGGCAGAACCTTTTTCTTATCTTTGGATTCCACCAAATATGGTTCCAAAGCATCCCCGAATAGCGACTGACCCTTTACTGGCGCGATTGCAAGATGCCATTTGTGGCGGGTGTCCGCGGGCCAACTGCGCAGCCAGTGCATCCGGCGGGCCACGACCGATGCTCCCATGGACCTGGCCGCGAAGCGGGCTGCCTGGAGGGTGGCATCCGATGTAAATTGGGATGCGGCCAGCAACTTGTTGATGTCCTGTCTTGCCTGGACATCCGAAGAAGGAAGATGGTCCTGAAGCATATTGAGCCAACGGATGGATGTCCGGCAGAAAAACGACGCGGTCGCGGAGGCCCGGAGTGCCCAAGCAGCCGCTTGGTGGGCGCGTTGGAGGGCCTGTTCTGTACAACGGTCTTCAGGCCGCAGAAGTTCCTCCGAATCCCCCGGCATCTGCGCTGTGGTGTAGAGCGCCTTAATAGGGGGATCAACGGGTGGAATTGGTAAATGATCAGCCAAGGCTGGAGCGACGTTGAAATACCTCTTATCGAGAGAAGACGGTAATGCGCCACCCTGTAGGGTCAGCCACTGCTTGACCACGGAGTCCACGAAAAGCCTGGGGGCCGGGATCACTTCGGCCTGGGAGGTGGCCTCCTCGAAAGGGGGGTCAGCCTCCTCATCAACAGGCAGTGGGGTAGCGGCCGGAGTGATCTTGGCCGCCGCTCTCGCTTTGTGGAGTAGGGATTTGAAGTGGTTCGGGTTAAACAGACCCGTAGTGACCGGGGTCTCCGGAGCCAGGTCCTCATCCTCCGAGAACTCGAGCTCCAGGGCCTGGTCCTCTATGTCTTGTAGAGAGCCAGGAGACCCCAAGGGAGAATCCAAACCAACCTCGGTAGGTTGGGGACCCGCAGCTGGAGTGGGCCGTGAAGTGGTTTCCACGCGGGACGCCCTGCCGGAGGTTGGGGTAGAGGTGGACGCTCGCTTGAGTCCCGCCTCAATCCCTCTCTCAATGGCCGCCTGGATCATTGATTGGACCTCCGGGCAGGCAAACTGGGCCATGGCTGAAGATGAAGGTGTGGCAGGGGCAGCCATACCTGACGGGCCCGGGTCCTCCCATATGTCTATCTCACCGAGCCTCAAATTCGGGTTGTCCAGTGAAAATGCACCAGAGGACTGCCTGGACCTGGCCTGAGAACCTCCCGTCTCCCTGGGAGGTCGAGCGTCCGGTTGGGGCCTGGGTACAGGGGGGCGTCCCTCGATGACTTCTCAGACCCCTTGGAGCGTTGACGCTCCTCCGGAGCCCTGGTCGAGGAGGAGGAAGAACCCTTGGAGGAGGGGGCCTCTTTGGTCCGCTCCGCTGATGGCCGCTTGAGTGGCGAGCGGTCCCTGCGCTCCGCGGGGGGGGGGTAGAGGCCTTCCTGGCCCACCCCTCCGAATCCTGGGTGGACCTGGACTTTGATCGGCTCTTAGCCAATTTCGTGGCGTCCGCCATTGCCGCTTTTACGGGCCTGGCTTATGTGGACGAAATGCCTCTCCGCTGTTGATAGCTGAGCCGCGCCTGCGCTGAAGCCTGCTGACGTCAGCGATCGGCTCCGGAGGTTACGGCGTCTTTAGTGAAGCGGAGGTGCCCAGAAGCGGCTGCGGCGATCGGCCGAAGCACCCACTGTCCCCAGAGGCTGACAGCAACGAAGGGGACTGATGGGTAAGGCCAGCAGGACGAGAAGGCCGGTGCCGGGGCGATCAGAGCGGCGCCGCGCCGCTCGGCGCTTCAAAGGTGGAATCCGGCCGACAAACAGCTGAGACGCTCTCACTCTATTGCGCCTGCGCGGCCAGCAAACCGGCTCCGTTCTTCGCCGTGAGGAGGATGATGTATCGCCGATCCGCCAGTGAGTGTGAGAGGGCGGGCGTGGGCGGGCGCATGCGCAGACGATTTGGAGGCCAGGCGTCGAAGGGCGATGTTCTCTGCCTCACGATGACAGTTAAGGAGAAACGGCCGTTGGCGCCAAACTCCAAAGCCTCCCAATCTAGGCCCGACGCCCACACGAACGGCGACAGATGGTTCCCTGGTAGATAGACGGTCGCGCAAAGCTGGGAAGGTCGAACCGTACAATAAATAGAGAGCCCCAACCGCTCAAGCGCGTAGCTTCTGCGGTCGAAGGAGACAGCTGGGCAGGCGCTCTCTAGGCGGACGTGGCACAGGCCACCCTGGTAGGGGAGTCACGCAAGCGCTAGGCTTCTGTGACCGTCTTGTTGTTTCCAAGTACCAGGCCGCAAGGGAACTTAACTGGTTATCCACTGCAAGAGGGGACTAGGCCCAGGGGAGGGCCAAGGCCCACACTAGACTGTCGCCCTATCCCTTACAATCAACGATGTGATATGACTGGAGGGAAACACTCACGCAGATGATGATGTAGATAGAAGTAATTCTGTAGAACAAAGAGAAGGAGAAGAAGACCTGCAAGGTTGGGGAGACACAATCCTTTAGCTGAGGACTGAGTCGAAAGAGGGGGTGCTCATCTAGAGTACAGTTTTTATAAAGTCAGACTCAGTCCTGATTGGCTGATGGATTGTATCATCCCAATCTTGGAGGCTAGCTCCGCCCACTATGGAGAATGGAAAGGGACCTATCGTTGGGAAAATGAAAACAGAGGGAAAGTGAAATGGGCATATTTGCTTACCCACAGCCAAGGATTTCTATCACTGAATTAGAATAAATCCATTTTTTCCCCTGAAACTTTTCAAGAGCACCTACTCAGGACAGAACCTTGAGGTATCCCACTCTATACTTTCCTATGGGTAGAAACAGATCCATTAAGGACCATGCTTTAGGTAAAGTTGTTCAACCTACTGCAAATTCATCTTAAATAACCATTCCATGTTATTTAATCCTATCACAAAGGAGGCTATGGTCAACTTTATCAATTGCCTTACTGACCTCTAACACTAAGTACATTACATCTGCAGCATTTCTGGATCTACAAAAATAGTAGTAAAATTAGTCCAGCTTCACCTATCTTTAACAAGGCCCATAATGGCTTCTGTTAATCATCTTCCTCTTTTTTATATGCTAGCAATCCTACTGTGTGATAATCTTTTTAGGATTTTCTGAGTTACTGATATTAAACTGATCTGTCTGTATATCCTTAGTCCATTTGTTCCCTTTTATAAAGACTGGAACAATGTTAACTTCTCTTTATTTTCACAGCACTTCTATACTCCAGAAATTATTGAAGACTGCAGTTCGTGGTTCTGAGATCACATCTTCCAGCTCCTTTGAGCACCCTGGGAAGCTATTCATCCAGCCCCAATGACTTACATTCATTCAGATCAGCTGGGTGCTCCCTCAGCACTTCCTGGCCTATTTTGACTTGCATTTATTTCTCTTCTGCCCACCCTCTCCCACAGTGTGTTTCAGTTGGGTAGGATTTCTTTTTCCTTTTGTGAAAAGATTGCTACAAAATAGAAATTAAGCAGTTCAGTCTTCTCCCCCTTGTCCTTCAGCATCTTGCCAACTTCTCCAATGAACTGTTTCCTTGACTTTGCTTTTGTTCTGCAGACACCCATACTTTTTAAGTTAAAGTCAATTGCAAGTCACAGCTAATTCTGAACCTTAGATTTTTCTGACTTCATTCTTACTTCTTGTAAGAGAGTTTTCATGGCGCAATGAATTTCCATACCAGCGTAATGAGGTTTTTTTTATAGATTGACCTCTCTTTGTTTTGTTGGATCTGTCTCTTTTCAACTAATTATATCCTTCCAGTACTATACTCCAATCATGAGATCCACTCCACTTCTTTTCATTAGTATCAACAACATCATATTTCCTTCTCCTTCCTGCTCATACTAGAACTTCAGTTTCTCCTTGTTTGTTTCCCCCAATTCTGAGTATTGGTGTACAGGTGTATACTAGGCATCTCAACCTTTAGCACTGGCCATTATGGGTCTACCTCCTGCATTTTTGAGTATCCCTAAACACCCCTTTATTCTTAGCACTTCCTTTCTTTTGTTATTCAAAACTAGAGTTTGTAGTTTTCACTGAAGACCACTTAGCTACCAACTAAGTTACACCAGTCCAAAGGATGAGAAAATGCATTTTATGAGTGCATTTTACTCTCATAATTAGCAGCAATGCAGTGTACTTGGGTATTTTTGATGTTATATTCTTGGGCAAGAAGCTGAAAGTTATTGAACACCTATTCACTTGTTCTAGTATAGTATTCTCCTGCCATCTTGTCAATGAATGAAAACGGCCATGTTTCATTTTCTGTACTGATTACACTAATTTTGTTTCGTTGCTCTGTTGTGACACCCCACTTTCTTGCTTTATTTATTTGCTTGGCACTAAAATAAGAAAATCTTATTATCTTATTATTATCAAGGAAATTTTGTTCTTGTCACTCATCTTTGGCTTGGGAGATTGCCATATAACTAAATCTCAATTAAATTTGGCCTAATGCCACATAAGATGAATCAGAGTAAATATGTTTTCATGTTGTCCTTCTATGGAGTAACATGCAGTTAAAGAGGTCACATAAGAAAATTTGTGCTGGAAAACAGAGTGACCATGTTCTGTTCCTGTTATTAATATTTCCCCAAAAATCAACAGAGGAAGCAAAAAGATTTATCTAACCTCTTGACAGACTTTTTCAGTCCTGCTTTATTATATGCAATAATAGAAAATGGTGGTAATTTGTTTAAATTCGACCTGTTGGAAATGTAAAAAAGAGCAAGGAACCTTCTTTCACACATGGTGGTTGTACCTGGAAGCGAAGAAATACTGGAAGAGGATACATAATTGGTTACAAGAAGTAGTAGGGTTAACAGTAGAATTCACTCCAGAACTCTTTTTATTAGGAATATTTAAAAGACAATATGACAAAAATATTAAGTATTTGATTTTACATATTACAACTGCTACTAGGATTGCATATGCACAATGTTGGAGAAACCAAAATACACCCACTAAGTGTCTGATAATTAAAAAAATATATGAATGCGTGGAGATGGACAAATTAACAATAGAACTTAAAGGACAAAAAGATTCAGATTATTATGGAATATGGGAAAAGTGGTATGATTGGATTGGTGATAGAAAGTTGAAGAGAGAGTGTGGGATGAAGATGTAGAACTATAAAATATTGTAAGATAATGTATAAACTGTATAAATACAAAAACAATGTATACAAAAGGCTGTAGATCTGCTTAAAGAATTATTGTGATATGTAAAATGTGAAAAACTAATAAAGATATTTTGAAAAAAATGGTGGTAATTTCTTTGGATAGTATAAAGTGCAATTTTTTTCCCAGAGTTTGTTTCCCACTGTCATAGATCACCTTTTCTTTAAAGCCAGATTAGGATGACATACTGACACAGACCATGGTGTCTATGCCATACTTATTATTGTTCTGCGCCCTTTGGAGACATTATAAAATATCAGGATAATCTATAATGGACGAAAAAGTTCAAAAAGCTGCATTTATCTCCTTGGCCTGTGATAACCCCAGAACAAAATCCCTTAATGAACACTTGCTTCATATAAAGTTGCTGCCTTCTGCCTCCAATTGAAAGGTGAGAAAAAGGTCAGCATTATAAGGTGAGCCAAGCCAAAACCAACTTATCAGTCATGCCTTAGTTAATCCTGTCCCTTTGCTTTTATAACCTGCCATTTCTCAATGGGTTTTCAAAATATGTAAAGAAAATATTGGCCTATGAGGTTAAAAAATTAGGAGATGCATCCGATCCTCTCTTAAATCCCATCTCTGTGGAATTTGCACACTAGTCTACACAGCCAAAAATTAGCAGAAGACTGAGATGCTTTTTAACACTGTTTTTCTAACTTCCTTCTTCAACGTGATAGAAAAGACATTGCATTACACATTTCTTTGAAGGGACAAATGGTGGGACTATAAAATAGAGAAAGTAATAGAAAACGACGAAGCTAAAGTGCTCTGAGACCTTAGAATCCAAGCGAGACAGGCACCTACCATGCAACAATGCCAGACTTAATAATTGTCGATCAGAAAGACAAAAAAAATCTGGATGGTGGATTTGACAGTACCTGGAGACAGCAGAATAGAAGAGAAGGAACTGGAGAAAATAACAGAATACAAAGATCTGCAAGTGGAAATGAAACAATTGTGGCAAAAGAAAGCAGAGGTAATACCAATAGTCACAGGTCCCCAAAAACTGGAGCACCATTTGAACAACAGCGGCATTGACAAATTCACCATCAGTCAACTGCTGTTGGAAATTTTCCCTGGTCCCTTTTCTTCTGAGCTGGGAAAAGAATCCAAGCAATCAAGACACCAGGCAAGAGGCGGAGAAGAGGTATCTCTCTTTATTCCAAAAACAATAACAGAGTTCATTTTGGGACAGCTAGCAACTGACTGGATCAGCGACATTTTTATAGGATTTTTGAGCCCTTTGGGGTGGTTTGGGAAGGAAATGTGAGTGGGATGTATGATTTTATGATCGGAGTGTCACGTAGTGAATATTGTCAGTTGTATGTCTATGCAGGGTGATGCACTCCTATCTAATATTATGGTATATTCCAATACAATAGCAATAGCACTTAGACTTATATACCGCTTCATAGTGCTTTACAGCCCTCTCTAAGTGGTTTACAGAGTTCAGCATATTGCCCCCAACAATCTGGGTCCTCATTTTACCCACCTCGGAAGGATGGAAGGCTGAGTCAACCTTGAGCCTGGTGAGATTTGAACAGCTGAACTGCTGAACTGCAGTGCTGCACTTTAACCACTGCGCCACCTAGGCTACAAGCAGAACAAGTGATATGCTTTCTATGCATGTCTACATTCCTTAATCCACCATTATTATTATTCTGCCTTGGCTCTTGACCTGAACGGTCGTGTTTTCTTAGCAAAGATGTAATTATTCAGGATTTATTGTTTTTGTACTGAAATAAATATTTTCTATTAGACTTTTAATCTCGGTTTTATTTCTAACTGTCTGGATTCCAAGTAAAGATTCAACATCGCCTCTATGAGATTTTATTCTCATTCGAACACAGAGGGACTAGAAGAAATATCTTGCTTGTTATCTCCCTTATCAGTAGGGATTTCCCTGTGGGGCATATGGCCTTTGCTGCTCTCCTCCTTGGATGTAAGAACTTTGGGCATAGATGTTAAATTCTCATGTATCTTATGAATGGAGACAAGGTTTCTTTGGCAATAAGCAATACTGGCAGCTGGCAATAAGTGTCTTAAAAGGAAAGGGAGAGAGGCAGAGGTGGTATTCAGCAGGTTCTGACCAGTTCTAGAGAATCGGTAGTGGAAATTTTGAGTAGTTCGGAGAACCAGTAAATACCACCTCTGACTGACCCCACCCCATCTATTCTCTGCCTCCCGAGCCCCAGCTGGGGCTCAGGAGGAAATGGGGATTTTGCAGTAACCTTCCCCTGGAGTGGGGAGGGAATGGAGATTTTACAGTATCCTTCCCCTGCCACGCCCACCACCAAGCCACGCCCACCAAGCCATACCCACATAACTAGTAGTAAAATTTTTTGAATCCCACCACTGGAGAGAGGTGTATTTTATCAGGGATTTCTTTTTACCATTTAGGGGGATTTTTCTTCTAATGGGGGGTCTAACTATTGGGGGGTGCAAAATAAACAGTACATTGCAAAAGACAGCTTTACTTGGAACAGCTTACATTCTGTGATGATCCCTCCAACACCATAAAACATCAACATCTGCCTAGGAAAGACTCGATAGGTGGATAAAAAATGCCAAATCTAGTCCAAGCCTCTGACTTGATGTGCCACAAGTCATCGTAATAAATTATTTTGATATGCCAGTTGACTCCCGGCAATTCTGTAAGTCCGAAGGAAAGATATCAGGAATCCTATTGGATTTTAACCTTATTGGAATCTTTTCCAATAGGGATTTTCAAATGAAGAAGTGGAAGGGTGCAAGATACATGAGGTGGTGCAGTGGGGATGGGATTAGTAGTAGTAGCAGCAGCAATATTATATTGCACTACATTTAATAACATAACACAAATGATATCAGATGCATTAGATGATAATTAGAAAGAATACTAAAAGCCTCCTTCAGTGGAGATAACGTCTGAGAAATTGCAGTGGTGGTGTATTTAGAAGTATTTAGAATAACAGAGTTGGAAGAGACCTTGGAGGTCATCTAGTCCAGAGGTGGGTTCCTCCCGGTTTGGACCGGTTCGCCTGAACTAGTAGCAACCCACTGGTGATGTCACGATGACATCATGGAACTGGTTCAGTCGGTGCCGGTCCGCCATCTTTTTTATTTTATTGAATTTTTTTTTTCTGAGCATGCGCAGAAGCCGAGTTTCCAGCACTGTGCATGCGTCGCCATCTTGTTTTTGGCTCTTTTTTGGGGGGTATTTTTTGGCACTGCGCATGTGCACGCACACTTTGCATGCGCACGCCCATGTGGTGCGCCCACACAACACAGGAGGAAGCAAACCGGCAGTAAGTTAGAACCCACCCCTGATCTAGTCCAACCCCCTGCTTGAGCTGACTCTATGCCATTTTAGACAAATGTGTGTGTATGGGTGGGGGGGAATAAATTTTAGAATAGAGTAATATTTTGGTACTCAACTGCTTTGAAACTCATTGAATTTGGTACTCAATGCATTTTGACATGAACATTTTGCCATGAACTCATCATTTGTTTGGTACTCAACACATAAGCTAAAACTTGTTGATGCCGGCTGCCTTGTGACTCACTACATTATTCCTTATGAGAAAAATCTGTGTGGTACTCATTGTTTTTGGTACTCATCGCACCTCCTGAAACTAATTAACAATGAGTACCAAGGTACCACTGTTTTAAACAATGTCTTTCTAACTTTTTTTTTCTACTGCTCCCTTTTATAGAGCAATAAGTCCTTCAAGTTCGGGGCCGACAGCCTGCCCCAATCCTTGGTCCTTACTCTAGAAGAAAATTTGAAGGGGAGTGAGATAAATTATACAGTAGAACCTCTGGTCATGAATGCTTCTGATCATGACCAAATCGGTTTCCGACCAAAAAATGCACAATTTTTTTTCATTGCCGATTTCCCCTTCCGTGCCATTCTTTTTGTAAGCGCCAAATTTCCAAAATTAGGTTCGGGTCACGACCAAATCGGATTGCGACCAAAGTTATGGAATAAATTATGGTCGTGACCAGAAGTTCTACTGTATATTGATGAGTTGTCAGGCCGAAGCCATTTTAATTGGAATCTTTGGCCTGCCACACTTTATACTATTCTACTATGCATTTTCTACTGTGGGAAAATGGGAGGGGCGATTGTATGAGGTTGTTAGTATGTAGCCATAACAAATTCCTTCTAGAAAGCCAAGGTCATCCTTTGTCTCTGCACCTGCATGGAAGGAGATGGGTGGACTCTGCCAGCATAGTAAATGAAGATTGGACAACGTGATGGATTTGTGGGTGTGGGGGCAAGGGGTTGAACTTTCAACTGGGTGGTGAAACCCGGGGGACTTCAGATTCGGGTTTCACCCAGATGTGCCAACATGGCTCTAATAATAAATTGGGACTTCGAGGAATACTTTGACTCGGACTCTGATTTAATTTTGGATGCTATTTGGAACCCTGACGTGAGTATCAAACCATACTGTAAGATTTCTGTTCTGAACAATGACTCATATAGTAATTTTTACCTGTTGTTATCCTGATTCCACATATGAAATGTATCTCAGCTAAGATTTTGCATTGCATGCTATTTCTTTCCTGTGAATATATCTGTATTCACTCTATTCAGACTGTGTTACAGATCAAATGGATTAATCATTCATAAGCTAAAATATTCTCTGGGATGTCACTTCCCCAACTTTTTAATTTAATTTTAATTATTAATAGCATAGTCACACTTCTCATTTAAGTTTTGTGAAATGTATGGCTTCCAAAATACTGGCCAATCTATTTTATAGCATTTTCAGCAACACCTTCACATTCCTTGAATATTTTTTTCTCATTCAAAGTTAATTAGGCAATAATTTGTCACCATAGTGAAAGGTGATGTTTTGTGATCAAGATAATTCAGAGATAATACATATGTAAAGATCTCTCCCAGACAATTGTTGGCACTATAGAACATGGCTGTTCAATACTTGGGCACTTTTCAATAGGTTATTGGTTACCGTATTTTTCGGAGTATAAGATGCACCGGAGTATAAGACGCACCTTAGTTTTGGAGGAGGAAAACAAGGAAAAAAGGCCTCTACCTCCCAGCAATTTGCCAAACAGCAAACAGCAAACAGTACAAATGATATACACTGTTTGCTGTGTATTTCTGTGCATGTCTGCCTGACCCATAGAAATAGCAAAGAATTGGAGAAATGTACATAATGCCAGAAAGTTTTCTTAAATGTAATTACACCAACTCCTCCAATAATAACAGAGTTGGAAGGGACCTTGGAGGTCTTCTAGTCCAACCCCCTGCTTAGGCAGGAACCCTATACCACTTCAGTTCTAACTTCAGTTCTAATTGTCCTAACTGTCAGGAAATTTACTGAACAGGACACTATTACATTTCAGATTATACTTTTACAGCTCTTTAAATTTTATGTGGCTTTCTGGAAGTATACATTCTCTGCTATTTAAAAGAAGATACAAAAGCACTGGGCCTCTTCAGAGCAAGCATTTATTTTAAAAAGCTTCTTCATTTTGTTAAGTTGTCTAGAACAATAATAAAGCAGTCTTTAAAAAATAAGTCTAATAATTTGAACACTCTACAAACATTTAACAAAGTAACAGAATCTGCCTCTACCTAGGATAGAACTCACAACCTCCTGATTATGAGGCAAGAGCTCTTTCCTCTAGGCCACAGCAGCTTGCAGTTTACTTCCTTTCAATTTCAGCAGTCAAACATTGCCAGCAGTCTATTTCAATTTGTCTCCTCACAGCCACCATAGTTAGCTTCATTTTACCATGTGGCTTCTGAGTCAGCTGTGTGTCGGGAGGCAGATACTTTCTTCTTGTGCTAATCAGGCTTTGCCCTGTTTGCTGTAAGAGGTAAATTGCTGGCAGGCAGAGGCCAAAGGGTGGGGGTGACTGGGTAGGTGGGGCTACATTCAGTGTATAAGACGCACCCAAGTTTTCACCCTCTTTTTGAGGGTAAAAAGGTGTGTCTTATACTCCGAAAAATACGGTAATTAATTGTATTTCTAGTTGCTGATACACTTTTGTCTCCGTGAGTGGTATCTCTTTTAATACATACTGTATGACACTCCCATATGGTTAATGTAAGCACAGAAATTTGTTTCTCACACACACAATTGCTTCCTTTAAAGGGAACAGAGAAAGCCAACCAACCAAAACTAACAGACAACCAATCCAGGGCTTCTATCAATTTACATTATTATATGCATGAGTTCTTCAGTCACAGAAGAGATGGTAAGAAAGAGAAGCAGACTGACAATGCATGTAAATTGATACGTGTATATAGTACATGCATTGATCTTGCAGGTATGAAAGATAAGTCTCGTGTGTGTGTGTGTGTGTGTGTGTGTGTGTGTGTGTGTGTGTGTGTGTGTGTGTGTGTGTGTGTGTACATATATATATGTAACTTTTCGTTTGGGAATGATCTAAGATCTCCGAAAGTACTTCACCGATTGCTTTGAAATTTTGACACAACGTTGCATTCGAATATGAGACCATTTTTATATACCTATATTATATAGATGTCACACCTGTGACAGGTAAAAACATGATTTTCTTGAAAAACAGGTAAAAACATGATTTTGTTGAAAACCAGCGCCCTCTGCTGGACAAACATTTCTGAGCCAAGCTGAGGGAAATCTATATAAATAGATCTATATAAATAGGAGAGGGCAGGGATGATGGGCATGGGAGTAGGGGGAAGAAAGGCCCCTCTCAATGGTTCCCTGTCTGAGGCAGATGGCACCCCCTGGTGGATTTGGAGAAAGTGTCAGGATCGTAGAAAGGGCGGGAAAAAGGAGCGCATGGGAGAGGGAAGGGAGAGGGCAGGGATGATGGGCATGGGAATAGGGGGAAGAAAGGCCCCTCCCAATGGCTCCCTGTCAGACAAACACATTGACATCAACGCACAAGCATTGTGAAATTAAACATATTACAAACGTGCACTTTCTCTTTTCTTTCTTTTCCATTTAACCAGACTGACCCACAGCAACGCATTGACTCTCTATTGCATTGCTGAAATTGGATGGCACACCACTCAGTAAACAATATTGAATTGGAGAGCAACAAAGAGTTGGTGGTTCAGTGGGAAATGGAGAAGCACAGAGGCATTAAATCTGTCATAGGCTGAAGTCACCTTTAACATTTTCGTTAAAATGTTAAAAAATAACTTACGTACCCAGGCACACCTCCAATAACATTGTCATCCAATCCCCAGGCCTGAGTGGCACTTGGCTGCAAAATAAATGATGACATGGTTAGGATGACATCTCTCTCTCTCTCTCTCTCTCTCTCTCTCTCTCTCTCTCTCTCTCTCTCTCTCTCTCTCTCTCTCTCTCTCTCTCTCTCTCTCTCTCTCTCTCTCTCTCTCTCTCTATATATATATATATATATATATATATATCATCTCTCTCTCTATCTCTCTCTTTCTCTTTCTCTTTCTCTTTCTCTCTCTTTCTCTACATCTACATCTCTCTCTCTCTCTCTATCATCTATATATCTATCTCATCTATCTCTATGTCTATGTCTATATCTATGTCTGACTCTATGTCTATGTCTGTCTATGTCTATGTCTATCTCTATCATCTATATCGATAGATAGATAGATAGATAGATAGATAGATAGATAGAGATAGAGATAGAGATAGAGATGATAGAGTTAGAGATAGACAGACAGACAGACATAGATAGATAGATAGATGGATGGATGGATAGATAGATGATAGATAGATAGATAGATAGATAGATAGATAGATAGATAGAGAGAGAGAGAGAGAGAGAGAGAGAGATAGATGTAGGTAGGTAGGGAGGGAGGGAGGGAGAGAGAGAGAGAGAGAGAGAGAGAGAGAGAGAGAGAGAGAGAGAGAGAGAGAGAGAGAGAGAGAGAGAGAGAGAGAGAGAGAGATCTGAAAATATACATGAAGTCTTACTCCCAGTTTGTGAACTTTGTTTTAATTTCACACATACACTAACTAATGAATGTGATAATGTTGTGCATTCATCTGTTGTAATGTCACTCTAGGGTAAAAGAGTGCCTTTTTCCTGAATTGATAATGCTGACATATTGGTCATGATTGAACAAGGCATATTATGGCAAAGAAACGAATCCAAAAATTCCTGACCACTCAAAGCCGCTAAAGCTCAAGTAACACAACTTATGAAAAGGATAACATTACCATACATCAGAAACATCTCAGAAACAACCAACAGATGACTACAACCACACCATATTATTGTGGCATGCAGAACTAAAGCCCTCCAAAACATCTTCAGCAAAGCAAAAGACACAATAACCCAATTTAAAAAAAACAGGAGCCATTTATAACATACAGTATCAGGACTGTAACAGCCACTTACTGTATGTAGGAGACAGACACCTTCCTTCCTTATCAGCTTATCTTGTCATAGCTGTACCTAACCATGTCCCTGTATGACTGGCTTGCTCAGCCTCATGGTCTCTAGGAATATTAATAAAATCAAGTTCCCAGCCAGAATGCCTGCTTGTTATCATAGATGAAGAAAACCAGCTTGGGGAAGACTGCTCTAATCATCAAAACTTTGTGGTATATTGCAGTGGTGGGATTCAATTTTTTTTACTACCGGTTCTGTGGGCGTGGCTTGGTAGGCATGGCAGGGGAAGGATACTGTAAAATCTCCATTCCCTCCCCACTCCAGGGGAAGGATACTGCAAATCCCCATTTCCTCCCGATCAGCTGGGACTCGGGAGGCAGAGAATAGATAGGGGCCGGGCCAGTCAGAGGTGGTATTTACTGGTTTTCCAAACTACTCAAAATTTCCCCTAGCAGTTCTCCAGAACTAGTCAGAACCTGCTGAATCCCACCTCTGGTATATTGGAAAGAAGCCATCTGTTTGTCCATTTGTCTGTCCATCTATCCAGCAGATTATGTCAGATACTATTTGCCTTTTAAAATAGATTTGTGTTATTAGCATAAACAATAAATAATAAAGGCTCTGATAATGTAAAACAATAGCTTAATCTATTTCATCTTGACTACTTTTGCTACCAAATCTGCAACATTCAAATAGCTGAAATATCATATAATTACACACTGTTCCCTGAAAGGTATTTTTGATATACACAAAAACCTATTTTTAGTTCAATGGAGGTGGCTTGGCCTCAGCTGGTGGACTGCTAAAGGAAAACAAACATTATTTCCCCTTTTGTCTTACCTCCAACTTATCATCATAAACAACTACATGGAGAATTCAAACCAGTATTGAAAATTAACTGGAACCACATGCTTTATAACAGTACTGTACTCACATTTACTGTTTCCTGACATATTAATGTCTTTTGTAATGTCAGCCCATTTGAGCATTAAATTTCATTCATATTGACCCAAATCTATTTCTCATTTAGAATGTTAAATGACATCTGATTGTAGCTGAGCATATTTTTCTAGAGAGGCATTATGACATTTTTTTTCACTATATCTGGGTTCCTAGAATTCCCAGAGACAGCCATTACAAATAGCAACAAGTGCTCCAATTCCATCTGTCAAGGTAAAAGCTACTGTTTTTTTTTGGAGTATAAGATGCTCCGGAGTATAAGACATGCATGACTTTTTGGGGAGGAAACAAATTCTGCCTCTGCCTGCCAGCGTCCATCGGTATTCATCTGGCTAGCATCCTTGCAGCAAACAGCAAACATCCTGGTCAGCTTCAGCACATTATTACAGTCTGATTTAGCATGAACAGCTGATTGGTGGTTGGATCGGCCTCCCGGAATACCGCCAATCAACTGTTCGAAGCTGCAGGGATCACCAGAGCCCATCGCCACCTCCACGCATCGCGTTTTCAGCCTCTGCATCAGAGGTGGGTTTCAGCAGGTTCTGACCTATTCTGGAGAACCGGTAGCGGGAATTTTGAGTAGTTTGGAGAACCGGTAGCGGAAATTTTGAGTAGTTTGGAGAACCGGTATATACCACCTCTGACTGGCACCGCCCCCATCTATTCTCTGCCTCCCGAGTTCCAGCTGATTGGGAGGAAATGGGGATTTTGCAGTAACCTTCCCCTGGAGTGGGGCAGGAATGGAGATTTTACAGTATCCTTCCCTTGCCATGCCCACCAAGCCATGCCATGCCCACCAAGCCACGCCCACAGAATCAGTAGTAAAAAATTCTGAATCCCATCACTGCTCTGTGTGCCCTGTTTTTGGCCTCGGCGCATCTCATTTTTGGCCTGTTCCAGATATTGCCACCACCACCACCGCCGATCTGCTGCCTGGAACTTGCCAAAAATGTGATGCATGGCAGCTAAAATGGGGCACGCGGAGGCCGAAAATGTGACGTGTGGAGGCGGTAATGGGCTCTGGCAATCCTGGCAGCCTGGAACAGGTCTAAAACGGAGCATGCAGAGGCCAAAAATGCAACGTGTGGAGGCCAATAATGGCCAAAGGTTGGGGGCTGGTAGGTGGATGGGGTTTTGGTAACATCCGGTGTATAAGTCGCACCACAATTTTCACCCACTTTTGGGGGGGGGCGTGCATCTTATACTCTGAAAAGTATGGTAATTTTCTTCAAGACATTTGGCAACTAAACCACTGAAGTTAACTGCAACAATATATATGCTTCAATGAGCTACTTCTCTCAAGTTCCTTTTGGGGAACTTCCCTATGAAACAAGCTGTGTGGGGAAAAAGGCCAGATATCAAAAGTGTAGCTATGACTTGAATTCACTGGAGAAAGCAATCATGTTTGGAAGAGTTAGCAATGAAAGGAAATTAGGACATCAAACAACATGGTGGAAAGACACTATCAAAGCTGACACCAGCCAGAGCATAGAAAAACTCAAAGAAGTAGTGCAAGATTGGAAGATGTGGAGAGACCTGGCCCATAGACTCACCAAGAGGTGGACCTGACATTATCAGCACCAACAGCAACTATGACTTGAATGAATTCTGCTGAGTTAGTCCTCTTTCAAATATACCATCAAGACCAGAAAGCAGACAAAGAACCTCTAAGCATTATAGTTGAAAATTATAGACCAATCTCCTTATGTTGAGCCACCTGCAGAGTCATGGAATCAATCATCAACCAATCCATTACCCTCCACTTGGAGACAAACAACCTATTCTCTCACAAACAATTTGGTTTCAGAAAAAAGTTATCCTGCAATCTGCAACTTCTACATTGTAAAAATATGGATTACAAACTCGACCAGGGCAAAGCAATAGACGCAATCTACATAGACTTTTGTAAAGCCTTTGACTCTGTAGTACACGACAAACTACTCCATAAACTAAAATCTTATAGCATCTCTGGCCCCCTTCACAAATGGATAACTGCATTCCTGTCAAACAGACAACAAGTGGCCAAAATAGGACCAGCTCTATCAAACCCTGTACCTATTAACAGTGGTGTTCCCCAAGGAAGCATTTTAGGACCTACTCTCTTCATTCTTTACATAAATGACATTTGTGATAATATACAAAGCAACTGCATCCTCTTCGCAGATGATATTAAACTATTCAACACCACCGACAATACTACAACCCTTCAAAAAGACCTTGACTATGTATCTGAATGGTCAAACAAGTGGCAACTACCAATCTCAAACAACAAATGCTCAGTTTTACACATTGGCAAAAATAATCAAAACACAAAATACAAACTTGATGATCATGACCTTGATGATGATCCTCACTCAGTAAAGGACCTTGGAGTACTCATCTCTAATGATCTAAGTGCCAGAGCCTACTGCAACAACATAGCTAAGAAGGCATTAAGAGTGGTTAACCTAATCTTGCATAGCTTCTTCTCTGGTAACATTGTACTCTTAACCAGAGTATACAAAACATTTGCTAGACCAATTCTTGAATACAGCTCATCTGTCTGGAACCAACACTACATATCAGACATTAACACAATTGGGAATGTCCAGAGATACTTCACAAGGAGAGTATTACATTCCTCTGTTCACAACAGAATACCTTAAGAAACCAGACTTGAAATTTTGGGACTTGAAAATTTAGAACTACGCCGCCTTCGATCTGACCTAAGTGTAGCTCACAAAATTATCTGCCACAATGTCCTACCTGTTAATGACTTCTTCAGCTTCAAACGCAATAATACACGAGCTCACAATAGATACAAACTTAATGTAAACTGCTCCAAACTTGATTGCAAAAAATTCGACTTCAACAACAGAGTGGTAAATGCCTGGAACACTTTACCTGACTCAGTAGTTTCTTCCCCTAACCCCAAAAACTTCAACCTCAGATTACCTACCATCGACCTCACCCCATTCCTAAGAGGTAAGGGGTGTGCATAAGTGCACAATCGTGCCTACTGTTCCTGTCCTAATGTACCCATATATTCATACCTCTTTTACTCTTATTCATGCTTGTACTATTACATATATATTCAATCATGTTTTACTGTTTATACTTTGCTTATATGCTTGACAAATAAACAAATACAAATACAAATACATACATTTGATCAAGCTGAATTTATACTCAGTTCATATATGGAGAACGTATACTACTGGCAATGGCTTGAAATTCAGCCCAATGTTGGCCAATCAATGAATACTCTGAAAAGAGAGAGGTTCTGTCCATGTATTTAACTGACAACTGTTCACACTCACAGGCACTGCTGGAATAAAAACATTATAGGCTGGGCATAATTTTATTAGTTCTTGAATACTTTGTACCTACAATGATTGTCACGAAATACAAGAAGAACCTGGAAACAAGAATGAATACATTATCTACATTTCTTCATACCATGCATACATTTATGAATTTCTACCAAGTTCGCTCTACTCTTTGCCCCAGAAAAATAGAACATTTAGATGGATGAGAGACTAAGAGGGCTTGATAAAAATTTAAATATACTGGTGAGAGACCAGTACAAGGGCTCTGTTATGCAGAACATCTGGTGCCCTCCAAGGAAATTATCCTGGATGCATCACAAATCTAAAATGCAAGTACTCCAGGTCCCTCTTTTGTTTTCTCTTTTTACTGTGAGGTGATGTCAGTTTCCCATAGATTATGTTATGGCTGTGTACATAGGAGGAGCTCTGCTTACAATAGGATTAAGTTTAATAGGAGGCAAACTCTATTCTTTCTGTATAGGAATAGTGGAAACAAATTATCCTCAAAGAATATATCAGTAACGTGCAATTGCCAGTTAGAGCTGTAGGACTTTTGTTTTAAAATGATTAATTTTTATAAGTTTTAAGAAATAGATATTCATGCCTTAAAGAGATCAGAGAAAACAAAGAAGTGCTCAGCAGTATCAAAAGCCATTTAAAGGGTTTAATATATCTCTAATATTTTGCTTCAGGCACCACAGAAAGCATTGATCCGTTCCCAGTGGAATAGTGTTCACTGTTCTCATAAAAATGATGCAGAAATGCTTGTGTTGTCCTCACCCCCGCTTTTGCTAAAAATTCATTTAGAGGCTTTTATTATTTGTGGCATTTTTGTATCTCAGTATATTGGAGATTTTATACCTTTTACAAAAACCCAGGCTTGTTCCTTCTTACCTTAGACTGAATAGCAAAAAAAAAAAAAAAAAAAGGAGGGGGGGTGAATTGTGTCCCTCTTGAAATAGAGGTATCCCAAAATGTGTAAGGGGAGGAGGATGCAGAGCTCCAGAAGTCCTCTATGAATGTTGCTTTGTTCACAGAGACACAGCACTTAGGTAGGGCCAATATGCCTCAGTTGACTGATCAGGAATAAACAGTAGCATCCATGTTGGTCTATGTTGATTGGAAGAAGGATGGGAGATCTACACGTTTCTCTTTGTAGGGTGGGAGGTCTACACGTTTCAGTCAAATCTGTACTGAAGAGAAACACATAAGAGCTAAAGACCAAACTACCCCTAGAGTTGGGCAATCAGAATTTGCTTCCACAGGTTTAGTGAAATTTTAATGGCTCTGTGTTAGATACATTAGATACAATAAAGGACAATATTTGTAGCTTGGGGTTGAAATGGAGGGGGGGTCCTTGGGGCTCTCCGAGCTTGATTGTTTTCTTGCGGATGTTTCATTATCTAAACTAGATAACATCATTGGTGCTAGCATCATTGTGTAATGAAGCATCTGCAAGAAACCGACCAAACTCAGAGAGCACCAAGGACCCCTTACATTAGATACATCTCTTAATCAACTGAACTGTTTGTTTCATGATGCAGAATACAGGAAGAGGGACAGGGGTGAAATTCAAAATTTCCCCCTAACGGTTCTGTGGGCGTGGCTTGGTGGGTGTGGCTGGGGAAGGATTCTGCAAAATCCCCATTCCTTCCCCACTCCTGGGGAAAGGACATTGCAAAATCTCCATTCCCACCTGACTCTGGGGCCAGCCAGAGGTGGTATTTGCCGGTTCTCCGAACTACTCAAAATTTCCGCTACTGGTTCTCCAGAACCTGTCAGAACCTGCTAAATTTCACCCCTGATAGAGGGATCATCTGATGTCATAGTTTCCATCTTGATTCTATGACTATTATGTACATTAAAGAGTTAAGATTGGAGTAGACAAAATCCTCTCCTTTTGGAACTGTCTGTGCAAATTATTCACAGTATTCTTTCCAGTGGCTTTAGAAAATTTGATGCTGTTTGAGATACAAATATACTGTAGGTAATGTAATGACTTGCCTGTTTTTCATATCTTATTCTTCCCCTGTTTTTCCCTGCTTTTTGTCCTTATTTTGCTGTTTTTGAAGTTTGTTGATATTTAATAAATAAACATCAAACTATTTTTTTGCTAGCTGAACTGAATGGCATATGTGTTTGCTTTGATCTGATATAGGAATTGACTGGGAGTATGCTGGGGCAAACTCAACTGGAAAAGTCTTATAGTAATTTTCCAACTACTGCAGTCTGTTCAATGGTAAGGCATAATCGGAGTTCAGATCCACAAGTTCTGGAAGACGAGAGCCAGCAGTGTGCTGCAGCTGCCAAAAAAAGCCAACACAGTTCTAGGCTGCATAAACAGAGGGATAGAATCAAGATCACATGAAGTGTTAATACCACTTTATAATGCCTTGGTAAGGCCACACTTGGAATACTGCATTCAGTTTTGGTCACCACAATGTAAAAAAGATGTTGAGACTCTAGAAAGAGTGCAGAGAAGAGCAACAAAGATGATTAGGGGACTGGAAGCTAAAACATATGAAGAACGGTTGCAGAAACTGGGTATGTCTAGTTTAATGAAAAGAAGGACTAGGGGTGACATGATAACAGTGTTCCAATATCTCAGGGGCTGCCACAAAGAAGAGGGAGTCAAGTTAGTCTCCAAAGCACCTGAGGGTAGGACAAGAGGCAATGGGTGGAAACTAATCAAGGAGAGAAGCAACTTAGAACTGAGGAGAAATTTCCTGACAGTTAGAACAATTAATCAGTGGAACAACTTGCCTCCAGAAGTTGAAAAATGTTCCAACACGGGAAGTTTTTAAGAAGATGTTGGATAGCCATTTGTCTGAAGTGGTGTAGGGTTTCCTGCCTAAGCAGGTGGTTGGATTAGAAGACCTCCAAGGTCCCTTCCAACTCTGTTATTCTATTCTAAACAAGGAAGGGCACACATCAATTGTCCAACACCACCAAATTGGTTAACTAAGAGGAATGCAACTGGAGGGTTTGAAGCCACATGGGAACCCTAAATCTTTTTGGCATGCCCCCACTCCCAAATGTAACCACAGAAGTGTCATTTTGAACGTGATCTGCTAATTGTTAATATGGAAAATAACCCTAAGTTCAATATTAAATGACTCTCAACTAAAGTAAATGGCTGCTGTACATGTGCTGACACACATGTCTGTTTAAGCTGCCAGTTGCTTTACAGTTGCAGTGGCATAGATATGTTTCAAAGACATAAAAAATAAGTACATTTTCTCTGGTATAGCAACATGGCTCTTTTACTCTGCTGCTTAGAAGCAGGAGCCCACCCAGCTATTTTAAAAAGATGCTTTGCATGAGCCTTCATGAAAACAAAGCTCTCCTGAAAATATGCACAGCTCTCCCACACAGTCGTAGAGATGGATTAGAATTAACCGACATCTAGCAATTGAAGACGTAAAAGTCTCGGAAGGCAATTCTCACTTTTTACTCTGATATATGTCAGCACTGGAGAGTCAGTGAGATATGATTATGTTATGTTGGATAGACAGGATTCCTTTTCTCTGTGTTCCAGCTCATGATAAATCCTGTCGGGAACAAAGTGACTTAATTATACTGTAAATTTTTTCAAGTGAAAAATTAACATAATACTTGTTGATGGCAGACAGACAGACAGACAGACAGACAGACAGACAGACAGACAGACAGATTGCTGTCTTGACTTTTTTGACCATACCCTGAGGACACCCTTGTCTGTGGTGTCAAAGAGTGGCCATAACTTTGCCTTGCTACAACAGCTTTGATATATTTGCTCCTAAACTATGGATGTATGCATGTATTTACATAAATAGCCTGTTGCAAGTGGCAATAATACCTCACAGGCATTCAAATAACATGGATCACTAAGCCATTTATATTTGCATTGAGTACAAAGAAAGCTGGTTCAGAACAAGGACTATCAATTGTACTGTCCTCATTCTGTCTGGACAAATACAAATTTGTCATGACTCATGCATCTGTTAATATTGCCATAGAAAAAATGTTGAAAGAAATCATGCGTGTTTTCTATTGAAAACGTGCTACCTTTTTGGTTCCATCATAAACATAACAGTGCATTATGTAAGTATTTTCATGTATATTTGTATATATGCACATATTTTATTTATGAATCCTGCCTGATTATTTACAAATAACTCAAGGTGGCGAACGTATTCGACACACCTTCTTCCTCTTATTTTCCCCACAACAACAACTCAGTGAGGTGAGTTGTGCTGAGAGAGAGTGATTGGCTCAAAGTCACCCAGCTGGCTTCCATGGATAAGGCAGGACTAGAACTCACAGTCTCCTGCTTTCTAGCCTGGTGCCTTAACCACTAGACCAGGGCTGTCAAACTCAGTCCACAGGCCAGATGTGTCACACGCTGGCCAAGACCACGCCCGGTTTAGCGAAGGGGAAAAAAGTCCCGATACATCACATGACGCCACCATGACAACACAGGTTTGATACCCCTGCATTAGACCAAGATGGCTGTCATAGCATAGACATTAACTTATTTATTATGTACAATGTAAATAGTACTATTTCTTCAGTGTTGCACATTATATTAATAGTAATACTATATATCAGTGATGGCAAACCTATGGCACGCGTGCCACAGGTGGCACGCGGAGCCATATCGGAGGGCACATGAGGCGTTGCCCTATTTCAGCTCCACGGGCAAACCGGAAGTTCGGAAAACGCACTTCTGGTTTGCTGTTGGGCTGTTTTTCGCACTCCAGAGGCTTCATGGAAGCTTCCTGAAGCCCCGGAATGCAAAAAACAGCCCAACACACAAACCGGAAGTGCATTTTTCTGAACTTCCAGTTTGCCCATTTTGCCGTTTTTCACCGTCCCAGGCTTCAGTAAGGCCTTTGCGTGGGGGGAAGCATGGGGAGTTGTGCACATGCGTGGGGGGAGGGAATGGGTGTGGGCACACCCCCTTTTGGCATGCAAACCAAAAAAGGTTTGCCATCACTGCTATATATTATGCTCGTGCAATTATTAAGAACCCAAGGGATTCATTTTATTTTTGCATTTTAGGGACCTGTGATCAACCAATGCTGGTACCTTCATGGAATCCTTTTAAAACAAGCAACATGTTATTTGATCCATGTTCTCAAATGATAAGTGGGTTGCCATGATCTCATGTTCAGACATAAGTAGACTTCTATTGGGGTAACTGCCCTATTGTCATTGATAGAAAGAACTCCTTGCCATTTTTGTAAGTGTAAATAGTCTGAAGATCTGAAACACAACACTAAAGTGCAGGATTATATGCTACTTCCAAAGATGGTGATATATTTTGCTTTTTCAAAACTGTTTATTTATTTTATTTATTTATTTATTTGTCAAACATGTATAGGATGGTAGTAGTTTGTATAAACAAAAGTAAAAAGTAACGATAAAAGAGGACAATAGGACAGTAGGACAGGGACGGTAGGCACAGTGGTGCGCTTATGCACGCCCCTTATAGACCTCTTAGAAACGGGGAGAGGTCGACTGTAGACAGTCTAAGGTTAAAATTTTTGGGGTTTGGGGAAGAAACCACAGAGTCAGGTAGTGCATTCCAGGCATTGACCACTCTATTACTGAAGTCGTATTTTCTGCAGTCGAGTTTGGAGCGGTTTACATTTAGTTTGAATCTATTACGTGCTCGTGTATTGCTGCGGTTGAAGCTGAAGTAGTCATTAACAGGAAGGACATTTTGGTATATGATTTTATGAACTACATTTAGATCAGATCGGAGGCGACGTAGTTGTAAATTGTCTAATCCCAGTATTTCAAGTCTGATGGAATAAGGTTTTAAATAACTGTCTTTTTCCTTTTCCTTAACCCTCTTCCTTGCTTTGTCCATCTCTGGGGAAACAGACTTATTCAACTGATTCATTATTACTGCTTATTTGAAGCAATTGGTTAGTAAGTGAAAAGAAGAGGGAAAACCTATCAAATTATAGAAATGATCTCAATGGCAAATAGTATCTTGATCACAAAGTTTCCCATGGCATCTGAATCATAAATTAAACATCCCAGGATATTCCATACCAATATTCCATCTTGCTTGTATAAAAAATTGTCTATTAAGGTCTTAAATAAGCTACCCATTAGGGACACAGTCTCATCATGGCTGAGTAGAGGAACTAGTTCATTTAAAAGGTGGTACAATGTTTCACTCCACAATCAAGGAAGTTATTTTAAGATTTTAGTCCTTAGAAATGGTAGTGAAGACTGTTGAAACTCACGCGAGAAAAGAAATTCAAGTTTTACGATGGGGTGATAGAAAGCAAAATTAGTTGTGTTAAGGGCCAGAAACTCCACAAGAGAAAAATAAGGAGATAAATGGAATTATTGTTAAATATCTCCCTGTATGCCTCATTCTTGGTTATATCTCTTTCATGGTTGCCCTTTTATCACAAACAAATAAAAATAAGAAACAGCTACTGTAATTCCCACATTCACTAGCTTCATTGTTAAGAGTTTATAAGTACATGAATAAAAAAGGAGATATACCCTCTTTA